>JAKSZP010001584.1:0-121030 GCA_022478985.1 Massospora cicadina
AGGTAAATGCCATATGGAATGTGGTCAAAAGGAAGGAGATAAAAATTTGGGGTTTTTAATAAAATTTTTATTTAGGAAATAAGGTAAGAAAATCAACCAACAATTTTCTCAGTGCCATGCAACTGATTTAATAGTGGTTGGTTGGGTAGTGAGAATGACATGGGCAGGATCCACAAATTCAGCCTAACTGGCGAATTGGATGGTAGTGGGGGAGTTTATTCCTTTGGGAACTGACATCACAAAATTTGGTGGCGGGCTGAGACTCTGTCAGTTTGACCTCAAACGTCTAAACCAGGGGTTGATTACATTTCTGATGGTTAGCACAATGGCATTTGGCCTGACGAGCAATGGGAATCCCCCAAGGCCATCCCATATAGGGATGTGACCAATTGGTTGGGAACGGGTTCAGGACAGCTAACCCGCCCATGCTCAGTTGTTTAACCATTCATTCAGTCAATAGTAGCTCAATGGACTTGATGCCCAAATTACTATCTGAGGGCATTTGAACTCTCATCAATGTTGCCCGATATTTGTTTTACTGTTTTAGGGATTGAATTGGAACTGTCAGGCGATCTGGTCAATATCTCATTCTTCATACTTTTACAGCCATTCAAATTTTGGCTATCAGCCCAATTGCTGCCCAAATTAGATCTGAATGATTTCAGTTTGATAATCTTAGCACAGATTTCACTAATTCCCTGCAACAGTCCTGCTGAGGTGAGTGAGGGAATCAGGGGTGGGATCTGAAGTGGATGGGCTATCACCCATCACTCATCAACTATGTGGGCGAGATCGCCCTAGGTGATGAGGGGTACCGCCATCCTCTTCAGTTTTTTCTTATCTGGGAATGGAAAGATAGCTTTATCAAGAGCCAAAGGACACTCCCCGAGACTTACATATCCTCCCCTATACTTTTGTTATTTTATAAAAGGTCTTTTATGCTTTCTATGACTTTTCTAGTTGTTATCTGTTTTAAATGTACTTAGTTTTTTTAGCTTATTGGTAGAGCTAAAATGAAAAAAGCTATAATAAGAACAAATAATCATCACATGAACTGAAAATAAGTTTAGTTTTAGTAAAAAATCTTGAAAGCTCTTGAAAGCAGGTTCATAGTCTTGATTTTAGTTCACCTCAACAAGTGACTCTTAGTAAAAACCACATCATTTTATCTACCAGGTACCTTGTCAAATGAGACTAGAGCAAATTATAAGATATGAAAAACAAGATATAAATATTTTAGTAATAGATATTATAACCCTAGGGAGTCAAAGATGTTAGCTTATTATGTTTCTGTTAGAATATATATATTTTAAATCATTGAAACTTAACATGTCTATTTTAAGAAAGAGATATTAGTAAAGAATACAATACACATCTATACTAATAATTGTGTATTATAGCTAATGCTTTCTCTCTCTAGAGGTGCACATATATAATGAAAAAAATAATGAATTATTATGGTGACATTACTTATTTAATACTATATGGGTAATTATAATACTATCATGAATGAGTTATATGATATATAAAACTAGTTCTTTTATTGAATTTTTGTTAGATTTCTAAACTATCTTTTAGTATGCTTTGTGCCATGGAGCATCTCAGCATTTCAGCAAAATGTCAGATAGAAGAAGAGGCCCTCAATTTGTTCGACCCAATTATCAAAACCCACCAGCGCATCAAGTCTTTCACTTATGTTTGCTCTCATCACTTTTGCTGAGCATCAACTTGCTAAATATATTGAGGCGATGGACACCGTCAGCCTCATTAACAAAGAAAATCCACAATTATACCTCCTTATACCACATGTTGCTGATGCCCCAACCCCTATGTTGTCCACCATGGCCCGCCAGCTAAAGTGGGTGCCAGGCAAAAGTTTCCTCAAAGCTTCCTCACCTTCTGATATGGCTTCCTAAGCTAATAACTTAGGGGCTATATTAGGAATTTTTATTTACATTAATCCCTTTGTTTGAATCATTTGAAAATAAAGATGTGTAATGGCTCCCCCTTTTAGGTTGGGCACCACTAGTGCTAAAAAAAGAAGAGGTCCTCAAAGCTTGTGAGATTTTTGGAGTCAATAATAAATGAAGGTATAGATTTAGAGCCAGCGCATTGGTAGCTGCTCCAGGGGAATTTAGGTACCTGGAGAGCCACAAAAATAAATTCTATTTAGGTATAAACTAGAAAAGGATATAAGATAATTATAACTTTATTTAATAGTACAGCTGATAATAAAAATCTTCCACATATATGATGAGATTGATCCTTATATAGGTTTATAATACAATGGGTGGAATCAAGTATAAGCGTTTGATTAAGGCATTAATAACTTGGATTGTATTAATTAAACAATTACACCAAGTCACTTAAATTTTACAAGAGAAAAGGGAATAATAATGATTTGTTTATTTTTAGCCTTGCTCTTAATTATTATCACAATATGTCAGGACTGGCAAACCTCCACAAATTTTATCTTCATAGTTTGGCAGTCATTTAGAGTATCTTCAGTGAATTGGATATTCCGTTCATATTCACAATCTGTTGGAGCCTAAATTCCAAGTGACTCAATTTGGTGAAGGTATGCCTTAGATTAACCCCAGGATAAGGCTTCACCTTACCAAGTGTAAAATCCTGACAGAGCATGCTGATAATAATAAGACAGGCCTGGAACTCTGGGTGAGTGAACACCCAGAACCCTAGCCAGAATACCTCAGGTACAGCCATCCATATTAATGGATGAAAAAGGCAGGAGGCAGCTATGAGGACTAGCCATGGATTCACAAAATTGGAAATTATTGGCACCAAATGTCTTTTGGAACTCCTAAACTCATAAAAAGTTTTGGATTTTGTTTTAAAATTTTCAGTTAACCAAAAATGGCAGAAAGGGAAAAAAATGGAGCAACAAAGGTACCTGTTGGGGATTGCTGCCCTATGTACTCATTAAATGAGAACTGGAGCTAAGTGCACTATTGTCAAGAATATTTTGAAATTTGGTCCTGGCAGATTAACATTCTAAACAATCTCCAATACTGGCTCAGATTTGACCTGCCTGATCAGATTGGCAATAAATTTACTAGCAAGAATGTATACTCCACTGCAATTGTGCTTGGCGCAATGATTATGGCACCTCCAATGGACAGCAGGTTAAAGCCATGGCCAGACCACATATGGCTGACTCCAGTGGTTAGAGAAAGGGTTGACCACACCTGTACCTGTCAGGGATGGACTTGTTTATAATACCAAAGGTGGGGAAGGGTTAATGGGAGTTTTTGAGTCTGAGAATGACTTGATCAATTTACCATTGTCAACCACCAATTCATTGCTTCTGTTGAACTTTGAACTGATGGAGACCACCTCTTGAGGACATGTGTTACTTTCCTTCCACTGGTGTTTTTTACTTACCCCCTCCTTTTGACACACCTTCTGAATTTTACTCACCAACTGTCATGGAAATGGAAGAAGAAGTTTAGACCAGCCAGCCAGTTGGGATGCGTAAGCACCCAAAAAGAAAGCCAGAATGCCAGAGGCATTGCTGACCAAATGATGTTGTATGGAGCGGCATATTGGTAAATGATGAAATGTTGGTGTAAGACAACAGTTAATATGATCCCAAAAACAAACCAAATCAGGGCTGCCCCAGACCCTGGAGGTCTTGCTGCAGGGGGCGGAACCACCAATATGGTTTCAACAAGTTCACTGGTATATGGGACTAATTTGACTGGGGAGACAAGGGGGCAGATCCTTTATTGAAGATAGTGGATGTAAGGCCACAAGATTCCAGTATATTGTTGATGAAAGTTTAGAACAACAGGGTTTAATTACCAGAAGTATCTAGCTCGCTGAATTCAATCTATGACAGTGGGAGCCATAGTGACCATGAGTACTGGTAGAGCCCATCTGGTATACAGACTGATGGGCCACCAGGGAAAAGCCATTGGGAATGCAGCCAGAAGGAAATCAAGAAATTAAAATTGATTGGTTTTTGAGACAAAATTTTATTACAAAAAAAAATGGTAGAGAATCAACCAACAATTTTCTCAGTGCAATGCAACTGATTAAATAGTAATCAATTGATGCGGGGACAAGCCAGAATTGAGACCCTCAATTTTGACCTAACTGGCAAATTGTTTGGGAATGGGGTGGATAAGTTCACTGGGAACTGACATCAAAGAATTCAGTGGCAGGCCAAGTTACTGTCAGTTTGACCTCAAACATCTGAACTGAGGCTTGACTACATTTCTGAAGGTTGGTATGATGGCGTTTGGCCCAACAAACAGTGGGAATCCCCCAAGGCCACCCCACATAGGGGTGGTCCCAATTGGTTGGGAACAGGTTAGGGATACCCAACCTGCCCGTGCCATGTTGCTGGGCCTTTTGTTCAGTCAAAAGCGTTGCATCAGCCACAATGCCCAATTTGCCAGAAAGGAGCTTTGAACCCTCATTGATGGTGTCTGATGCTATTACCTGCCCATTGGAGATGATCCTCAACAATTTTGGGAGAGGATCAATTTTTACAATCATATTGTTAGCCAAATTGAAACTGTCAGTGATTTCAGCCAATGAATCAGTCTTCATTCCTTTCTGACCACTTGGAATCTGAACATCTGGCTGATTACCACTCAATTTTTAGCCAATTGATTTCATTTTGGTGATCTCAGTGCAGATTTCTCTGATTAACTGTACTAGTTCTGCTGAGGTGAGTGTGGGCACCAGGGAGGGATACAAAATAGAAAAGCTGTTACCCAGTGCTTGGCTACCATGTGGGCGAGATTGCCCTGAGTAATGAGAGGTACTGCCACCCTCTCCGGTACCTTCTTACTTGGGAATGGGAAAATGGCCTGATTAATGCCCAGAGGATGTTCCCCAGGACTTACACCAACTTTTTGGTGGTGAGAAGAGGCAGAAGAGGTGAAATTTTTCAGGGGGTACACCATTACCCATCTCTTATCTACTACATAGGCTAAATTTCTCAGGCTGATGAGAGGGACAGCTACTGACTTCTTTTCCTTTTTTGTCTGAATTGGAAATTTCTCCTTATCTAGCTGCAGGGGCTGTTCCCCAAGGCTTACACTTTGATTATAGCATATAAAACTTCATATCAATAGTTTAATAAATATTCTAATTTTCTAATCTACATTAGAGGGTAAATACCTGAGACAATACACCTAAGAAAAATATGAACATATAACTAAAATATATTTACTTTAAGCTCACAGTACTGTGATGCTCTAGAAATATATGGTCTTTTATTTTTAAATAATATAATTTGTTACATTTAAACTATATATAATTGAATTTTTACAAGGACTTGGGAGTGCATAGCTCTATTATAAGTGTAATGGGAATGTCAGACTAACATAATATAATTACTGATATGATATATGTTTTACTAGTGCTTTCAAGATTAATTAGTTAAGTCTTTTGGGTTATATATACTTTAAATTGAAGTAAAATATGAATTTTATATTTACTAGATTGGACTGTTTAATTGATTGCATATTTGATTTTATAAAGGAAAAATAATAATTATAAACCAACAAACTAAGATTTGTAGTGTGATTCTTATAGAAAAGAAAAGTTATGTTAATGTCTTATATCAAGTATCTAGGGAGGATACCCCAGTGATAGAGTATAGACCCTCTACCACTCCTCCCGAGTTCGATCCCGGTAATGGACTTTGGATAGGGGACAATTTTGACTGTGTTGGTTTTGTGCGCCAATGCCCCGAACCGAGATAGCAAATAGCAAAGGCGGTCCATGGAGTTCCTGGCCTATCATATGCTGCGCATGGAGGTTTTCCGGGGTTTATCCTCCTTTCCCATTTTCTTCACTTCCCTAATCGGTGCGGTATCGTCCCCAGGTTGGCCCACCTCGAATAAAATTATAAAATTATATCAAGTATCTAAACAGCCTAATAGGTAAAAATTTAGGCTACATTAAAAAGTTTATAAAATTATTACATCATATTATACTATATTAAATTAAAGATTAAAGAAAAAAGCTACAATTGTTATAAAACAATATTACAAGACATTGATTTTACAATTTGAAGTCTTAAATCAAAGTATTTTTGGACATGAGCATCTAAATTATATTGGGACAAGATACTGTCATAAGGTTATTATAAATGATAAAATGGTTGATGCTTAACAATTCTACCGTCTCATCCTTTAATCATTTTTGAAAATTTTTCAATATAATAATTATTACCCTCTTATCAATTTTACTTATAAAGCAAGTATAAATAGCTATCCTTAATATACTAAAGAATTAGGTTTTTATTTATCCTTAAATTTTACCTTTTTATTCAAGGTGGGCTGACTTAGGAAAGATACTGTACCGACTACTGGGAAAATGGGGAAATTGAAATCAATGGGAAAGGAGGATAGATTCTATCCTAAAATTCTCAATAATATTTAATATAATCTTACAAGAATTTAGGCTACCAATATAAAATCCAAAAAGCATAAAATGACCAACATATTAATTGTTTAAATGTGCTTGGGAATTGGGAATTTTAAAATGCTATTTACACTTTATGTCAGCTTTTTGAGAAAACCATACCTTTTGAAAGAGCAGATATGTTAAATTAAATTATACCATCTAGTACTAAAAAAAATTATACCAGCAAACAGATCGGTGTATCCCCCTTAGGTTGGGACCACCTAGTGGAAAAAATTATACCAGCAAGCACCTGCTAGGTTTCAAAATTGCCAGAAGCAAAATAGAAAACTGAGACTGACCTTTAATTGTACGATATCATTGGAGTTACCCGTTTTTAGGTTGACTACTGTTTGGCGTTTTAAAATTACTTTAGAATTTAAAGGAGCCTCGACTGAAGTACATGATAATATAATATAAGCGAAAGTATGATAATACAAAATAGGCTATTTAACATACACTAAAATGAAGTTTTTTAAGCTTAGAAAATAGCAATGAAACCTTATTTAAGCCACGCATAAAAGATTTTGACACTGAAACCTTATTTAAGCCACGCATAAAAGATTTTGACACTGAAATTTATAACATATTTCGTTTGGTGTAATAAAATTGCGCTTTATGAGTTCTTTCTTATTTTAAAACAGCTGAATTTTGTCTTCATTTTTTGTAAGTCTACCATTTTGATCGCGTGCGTTTTAGATGCTTCTTTTCTGACTTTCTTTTGGCGACTTTAGGATCGAAGTATGGAAGGTTTAGACTACAACGTGGTTTTTCAAGACTATCTCGATGGTAATATATTCACATCAAAATTTTCTGTAAAAAAGCGTTCTTACTAAGTTTTATATCGATTTATATACTAAATGCTGTTTTGTCACGCTTATAAAAATCCTAAAGAACGATATTCCATTTATTATGTCTTAAATGGTACTTTTACTTCGCGTTTGAGTTTGGTTTAGTAGTACACTTCAGTATAAATTAATATTGTTTAAATTTAAATTATTTTGCTTTTTACTTTCAACTTTTATGAATGCGGCGCGACTAAGAATTGATTTTTTAAAGGCCTACACGCGCATCAAGGAGAATTCAACGGAAATCGAAAGCAAGCTTCTTTGCTTCTTCCACTTATACATCTGTTAGAACTTCGTACTCGTGCAGAATTAAGAGAGCATATCATTGCAAAATACTACGAAACTCATGGATATTCTATGGCCTATTCTCAAGAAGCCGTCCAAGTCTCAAAAATGGACAAAGAACTTAAGACTGCCTTGATAAAGTGCGAGGATAGTCAAAGCCGACTTCATCAACTTAAGCGTTCAGTAAGCCCTTTTTCATTGCGACGCAAGCCTACCTTTTGTATATACTGTCTTTTTTTTAGTACTAGAATGGTATACTGTCTTTTTCTTTAAATGCTTAATCTAAATCTTTCTATTTTTATTGGCTAATTTTGTAAGTTTGAGTTCAGAATCAAAAAAATAGAACAAGAATCTCTGGCTTGGGACCCTTCTACACGGGGTTCTGAAAATAACTTAAACAAAGATGACACATTTTTTACTTCTGCATTTAACAAGGCGCCTACAAATGGGGGTAGCTTATTCTTTTTTTATTTTTGACATTGCATGCAGAAAAGCGTAAATCTCACTCCGGGGCTATGAATGTTTCCGTTTTACCAAAAATCGTCATGGAATATCGGGGAGATTTGTTAAAAAAATAAAGTAAGGGTAGTTCAAAATATATAATAAATTTTTAGACACAAAGCACCACAAGAATTAAAGGAAAATACTAAAATGTTTGAAGAAGAAGGGGATTCTATTCAGGGAGACACAGTTGGAATAGAGGACGACAGTAGGTTGTACTGCATCTGTCAGCGCGAATCTTTTGGAGAAATGATAGCATGTGATAACCAAGTAACTTTTTATTTTAAACCTTGCGTTATTTTACAAACGTAGTCATGCCCCACCGAGTGGTTTCATTTGGAATGCTTTGGCCTTTCGGAAGCGCCTACTGGAAAATGGTTTTGCCCAGATTGTTCAGAGAAAATGCCTCCAAAATGAGATTTTTTGATTTTGTTAAACAGCTTTGATAATAGCAAAATATCTGATTTCTCTACTTTTACTCTTTTAGTTTTCTGGCTTTCTGATATATAAAATCTCTAACTATTGTGATTGTCACCAGTTTATTTGAAATCACTATTATATTGTAGCTTTTTTATAAATATTTGTATGATATATATCATTAAAAATGCAAAGATAACAGTTAAATTGTAATTTGACTGTTATTTTTGGTAAGAATTTACCTGATTATTACTAAAGTACTCTTAAGTATAGCAATATTAAACTTATACGCAACCTAAACAAGAAATCTTACAAAAAGAACTATTTTATTGACTTTTGACAATTTTACTGACTTAAATGGAGACATAGTGGACAATATGAATAAGTGAAAATTATAACACTTGCTCGCAGAATCATACTTAAGTTAAATGCGTAGACCTGATTTATAGTTTTAAAGCTGCTGACACTGTAGATTTTACCCAAACTGATCCTGTCTTTTTGTGTGATAAGATAGTTGATAAAATTCTCTCAGCATAGAAATATTTAGGTTCTACGCAATTCTCAGTCTTTAAATTATATTGAACATTAGTTAAATGCACATCATCTGGAATTTGAATATTTAGTTATTGTTGAGAATTTCTCATTCTCAATAATATGTGACTCCATTAGTGTACCAGGCCAAACAGTATGAAGACTGCTGGCCCTTGCTTTTTCACCATCATTGGTGACCTTTCCTTACAGGGCTGCAGGCAACTCCTCAATCCAGCTGGATACCAACTTCACCTTAGCAGATTAGCCCCTCTTGGTGGGCACCGGCGGGTCACCCTATCCTGGGCAGCCTGACCCCTTGCTCCTCCACCTCATAGCTAATCCCCGATTGTCTATCACTGGCTCCATTGATTGGGCTAGTTCCTATAGTTGATCTGTAATTCCAGGTTGGGAGTTGATTGCGCCGACCACTCCAGGTGTGTTCACCCAGCACCTAACCTCTGGGGATCTTCCGTTCCTCCTCCACTAGCCAAGTTGAACTATATCCACTTTAAAACTAGTAGAGGTAGGTATCCACAATTAATTAAAATGAAGATTGGATAAGAAAATTTGAAGATATTTTTATTACAAGAGATAAAACTATTGATAGATATTTCTTGCCTATCCACATCATTGGTATTCATTGCCAGCGTCGTCAGCACTCTCACTGGCAATTCTCTCCTGATTCGTCATAATCTGAATTAACTAAATATATTGACATCCTTGGCATAAGTCACTGGTGTCAAATTAAACCAAAATACTGTGATTCCGCCCGATACTATCACAAAGTCGAAATATGATTCGATTTTATTTAATTAACAAGTGAAACTACCCAGCATTGCTCGGGTTTATTTATAAGCACACACTGACATAGCTTATAGGCTGTGCCATTGCTACTCTCGAGCCACTCGGACTAACAGCTTCGCTGTTGCCCTCGTGGCTGGTGAGCTAATCCTAACTACTTAATCTACTTAAAACTCTAACATTGATTTTTGTTTAGTTTCGGGTGAGCAATTTGGTGAATTATTCGGTAATATTCACCAATTCTTACCTACTCGCTCAAATAGATTGAACCTATCATACTCGATTAGTTTCAGGTGAGCAATTTGGTGAATTATTAGATAATATTTGTCAATTCTCACCCACTCGCCCAAATAGATTGAACCCATCAGACTCGATAATTTCAGATTCGATAAGATTCGTCAATTCTCACTACTCACCCAAATAAATTGACCCTATCAGACTCGTAGGTTTCAGATGTCAGTCAGTATGTCAGTGAACGTGCTATTAGTAGATAAAAAATTACATATTAGCATTCCGTTCCCAAACTTTATAGAATACTTGTGCCAAGTTTGGTGATTTTTGGTTATTTGCTCATGAGATAATGCATCCTATATATAAACAAATAAGCAGAATGATACTTTTATAAAGAAAAATTTAAGCAAATCCTAGTTAAGCCCCAGTTTAACACGGATTTGTTTGTGGGCTTAAAATTTACCAGATGATCCTAATCGATTCTTTTTTATATTGATAGATGGCTACCGATAAAACTAAGAAATCAAATTATAGATTAAATATAAAATTACCAACCACTCAACCAAAATAATTAACCTTATTGAATTAACTAAAACATCAACCATTTACCAGAAACCGTTGAGCCCATCGAAACAACCAAAATCCACCAACCACCACCCAGCTAACACCAATCGAACTTTTAAATCAACCAACAACCAAAACCCACTAACAACTCACCAAAACCAATTAACTTATCGAACTAACCAATCACTAACTGCTTATTAAAACCATCAAGCTTATTAATCAACCCCAAAACCACCAACCGCTCGCCAAAACATTTAAACTATCGATATTAGGTTCAATCTATTTGGGTGAGTTGGTGAGAATTGGTGAATATTATCTAATAATTCACCAAATTGCTCACCTGAAACTAATCGAGTATGATAGGTTCAATCTATTTGGGTGAGTGGGTGAGAATTGGCAAATATTATTGAATAATTCACCAAATTGCTCACCCAAAACTAAATAAAAAAGTGGTAGAGGTTTAAGTAGATTAAGTAGTTAGGATAAGCAGCTCACCAGCCACAAGGGCAACAGTGAAGCTGTTTGAGTGGCTCGAGAGTAGTGCTGGTATAGCCGATAGGCTACAATGTGAGCTTATCATCTGATAAACTTTAAATACCGTAGCGAAGCATGGTATCTGGATGTTAGGTTTATATATTTTAAAAACCTGCCTAATTTAGTTCACCTAATTAATAAAATACTTTTGGCAAGATAAGTAGAAGTTGATTTGGTAGTTTGGAAGATATGTCACATACTCAATGATTTTAAGTATAAAGAGATGTTTCGGGTAGCAGTTTGGTGTTATTTGATTGATTCGATAGGTTTTTTTTGTTTGGCCGAGTGGTTGATGGCTTTTGTTTGAATCGATAGGACATAGTTTAGCTTTGAGGGGTGATTAGTTATTGGTTGTTTTGATAAGTTCAGCTAGGTTTACCTGAGTGGTTGGTGGTTTTTGGTTGATTCGATTGAGAAATTAGATTTGGCTGAGTGGTTTTGTTTATCTATATACATAAAAATGAATGTCTGTATATTTGTCTGACTGTCTGTCTGTATGTCCCGAATGCATTCCTATACTATTCATCCAATTGTGATGAGACATTGGTGAGTTGTTGTATGCATGCCTGAGAAGGTTTATGATTTTTAAAAAATATTATTTTAATGGTATAATAAAAAGTTTATATGTAACAAGTGAAAATTTTATATGTTTTTAATGGAAATCGGTGTATTGTTACGGCCGAGAAGTTTGATATTCAGTTGATTCGGTAGTTTAAATGGTTTTGTCGAGCGGTTGGTGGTTTGTGTTGATTAATAAGCTTAACGGTTTAAATAAAGTTAGTGATTGGTTGATTTAATAAAGTTGATTGGTTTTGGTAAGTAGTTGTGATTTTGGTTGTTTCAATACATTTAGTTTTGGTTTACGAAGCAGTTGGTGATTGGTTGATTTTTAATCTAATGGTTTTAGCTAAGTGGTTTAGTGGTTTAGTTAATTCGATAGGTTTAATTGGGTATGGCTGAATGGTTGGTAAATTTATATTGATTCAGTATAATTTGATTGCTTAATTTTATCGATAACCATCTACAAATATAAAAAATATAAGATTATTAGATAAACTTTAAGCCCACAAACAAATCTGTTAAACTGGGTATCAACAATAATTAATCTTAAATTTTATTTACAAAAGAATCAGTATGTTAATTTGTTTATATAGATGCATATTCTCGAGCAAATAACCAAAAAATCACCAAACTTGGCACAAGTATTCTATAAAGTTTGGGAACGGAATGCTAATATGTAATTGTTTAATATAATCATATAAATTTAAACATCAGTTCTATATAAGATCTAGAATATATATTTCTAATAGTAATTATATAGCAATTTGGCTGTGTATTTTAAATTTAAATTTTATTCGAGGTGGGCCAACCTGGGGACAATACCGCACCAATTGAGGGGAAGTGAAGAAAATAGGAAAGGAGGATAAAACCTAGAAAACCTCCATGCGCAGCGTATGATAGGCCAGGAACTTCATGGACTGCCTTTGCTATTCGCTATCTCAGTTTGGGGCATTGGTGCACAATGCCAACACAGTCATAATCATCCCCTACCCAAAGTTCACTACCGGGATCAAACTCAGGGAGGCAGCGGTAGAGGTCACTATTCTACCACTGGGGTATCCTCCCCTTTTTTTAAAAAAACTCCATACTTTATTAAATAAATTTAAGGGAAAGTAAGAGGGAAGGGCAGAATACAGGTGATTTGGCTGAGGGTAAAAAACTGGGGATTTGGGCCACTAGAGTTCTAGCACCTCCAACCATTGCTGATTGGCAATTGCCATTGCTAGCCACGGTTCTAGCAGTGGCGGCCTTACAGGCCATACTATTCTAAGATGATTAGTAGCTTCATCATGTGCGATGAGTGATCCAGCAGGAAAAGCCAAACATGTGGCTTTATAACACCTGGGGATTATGCATGAGAATTTTGAGATCTGGTAGAGCTGATCAGAGATAATCCAAATAGTCTTCAATACCAAGCCTCTGTGATAGGGGCACTCATTGCTCATAACCTTGGCGACGAGCACACAGTGAATTACCCATACACAATACTGGTAAATGAAGGCTCATAGTTAGATCTGAGCCATTCTCAGAGTTTTTGTAAAGAACAGGTCCTGCGATGGATATATACCTAGAGGCGAATGATCACCTGATAGAATATATTGTATCGTGGACCAGTATTTTTTGAACATGGCGCATTCATAATAGTGATGTGCTATATCTGCTTCCAGTTTGGTCATGGATATAGAGTCACCCCAACCTTGGTTGGTCTTCAATGGATTATCTTGGTTTGGTGATTGGATATTTGGGATTGGCTGTCAATGCATCATCAAGCTATGGCCCCCTGTCAGAATACTTTCATTGGAGATTGCACCCAATTATATATCAGGTATTTTGCCCGATGAGTTACTCATGCTACCAAATCAATTTTGATCAGGGACCATTCACTCCCCCTCCGACTGGGCTGTTTTGGGGTTGGCACCTGACTTATTCTTCACCCAAATACCCCAAGCTGGTTTGGTAAGTTTTTTCCATGTTGGTAGAAAACTTTTTATTGCTTGACTCTATTAGTTTAAATTGCTGATTTTTGTTATTCAAATCTGAGTCAGTTTCAGATCCTACCAATACCTTGTCCAGGTTTTTTGCTTTATTAGCAAGAGTTTTCTCACCCTGCAAGGCCCCAGTCCCCCCTGCTGATTGAGGTTCACTGGGGAATATTCCTGACTCCGCTGTTCTTGGCATCAGCCCTCACTCCTGGAAGGTTGCATTTGTCATCTGGGTGTCGGTGGGCATCGATCCTAAGGAGTCAACCCCATCATTTGCACTATTCATTAGTGGTCCATGACCTAACTCTGCGTTTATTCATTTTGTAGTCATTTGTGTCACCAGTTTGTTACTTGGCGCATACATGGTGGAATGCCCAGCCCCGTTTCTAGTTGTGTCAGGGCTTGGGCTGGCAGAAAGGTTGGCAGATAGTTTATCCATCTCAACAACCTTGGTTTTATTATTAATAAATCACACTATCGGTGCAGGCAAGTCATCCATTTCTATGTGCTGTGCACAGATAGGCAGCTTGCCTTCCCTATGCTTGGTTGGTTGGCCTTTGTTCACTGTCTATAAAATTGCAGTGTGGTATGGCAATTGGTTGCTCTCTCAGTTCTTGTTCAATTCACTTTTTGTTATAAAAAGTGATATTTGTGAGAGAGAGGGATGAGTATCCTCCCCTTTGGCTGTGTATTTTCATATTCATTTAATTCAATAGTTTCATAGGCTTTGATATTTAGTTGGTAGTTTTTGGCTGTTTTGTAAGTTCAATAATTGGTTTTTGCTGAGTGGTGGTTTATTTTTTGGTTGATTCGATAGGCTCAATAGTTTCAGATAAGAGATTGATGGTTTAATTAATTTGGCAGACTTAATTGATTTTAACTAAGTGGTTGGAGGTTGGAATTTTTAATAGGTTTAATGGTTTCTGAACTTATTGATAGCTATCTACCAATATAAAAGCTAAAATAATTTAGAATCTGATTGTTTGATAAGTTTATTTGATTTGGCTGAGTGGTTGATGGTTTTTGGTCGAATCGATAGGATACAGTTTAACTATGGAGGTGATTAGTTATTGGTTGATTTGATAAGTTCAGTTAGTTTTAGCTGAGTGGTTGGTCTTTTTGGTTACTTCGATTGAGCAATTAGATTTAGCCGAGTAGTTATTGCTTAACTAAATGTAAAATCTAAATTAATCAATTCGAATCACCTGAAATTCTATAGACACCGTAGCGAAGCACAGGTAACTCCGCTAGTCTATAATATAAAATCTAAACTATTAAATTGAATATCTGAAATTTTATAGACACCATAGCGAAGCACGGGTAAATCAGCTAGTCATTAAATAAAGAAATAAAATTAGCAAATTAATCGGCAATCATCCTCAATTAATTATTATACTAATTTTGTTAATATGTGAGGAATATCACCTGGTTAAAATTCTAACAGCTATGAAACAGAAATAATATAAATACATTTTATAATATTTTCCTATTAAGAGGAGTTTCTAAAATTTTTTATGTTCATTTTAAAGACCTTATTTTGTAATTAAGGTAAGCATATAATGATGAGCCAAATAGAAATTAGTACATTTAGTATAAAGTCAACTTTAACGCAAAACGCATTCTACAAAATGGAGGTTTAACTAAATTTTTTATTTTATAACTTACCCAAATAGCTACTATATATGTAATAAAATCAAATGCTTCAGTTTCTACATCTTGCAAATAATTTTCTACAAATTTTGTGATGGTATTAAAATATATGGACTATATTACTTATATTTCCCTTTAAAGCTTCATTTCTTAGAATCCAATAATAATAAAATCAGAGTTTAAAAAGTTGACTCAAGGACATGTATGCAAAATGTTTATTTTTAGACATCTTTTAGAAAAAACTTAAACATGCATATTGTATTCATTTGTCAAATTTTGATGGTAGCTATGATTACTAAGTGTTTTTATGTAGCTGTTTTTAAAAGTTATTTAAAAGCTCTAAATAATTTTATTGATACAGATGACCAGTGCTGATATTTTTAAATTTATTAAACATCAACTAGCTGGTTTCCTATAGCTTTGTTTGCGATATATAGCCAGACATTAGAATCTTCTCTTTGCAACTAATTTTGTATGTTAACTATCTATCTTTTTTGCCTCGCTTTGTTTGAAGTAAATAATCAGTGCATTTTAAATAATTACATAAGATTGATACTATTTACTACTGTTTGTTACTTAAATTTAAAGTATATATCACCAAAAAGCTCTTTTACTTATATACTTTTTTTCCTGATCCTAATCTAAAGCTGATTATAAGGGTTTTACTGGCCAATTCGTATCTTACGATCAATTTCGCATTCATTACAAGCCAATTCGTATCCATTACGGTTAATTTCATATCCATTACAAGCCAATTCGCATCCTTTACAGTCAATTTCATATCCATTACAGGCCAATTCATATATTTTCCATTGATTTTCACATCTTTACATAAAAACTACAAAAAATATATAATTGGCCTGTAATGGATACAAAATTGACTGTAAAGGATGCGAATTGGCTTGTAATGGATGCGAAATGACTGTAAAGGATGCGAATTGGCCTGTGATGAATGCGAATTGGCCTGTGATGAATGCGAATTGGCCTGTGATGAATACGAATTGGCCAGTAAAACCCTGTAAATGACCTTCAGTATAAAGATACTTTTACCAATCACAGCTCTTGTGATCTTAAACTCCTTTTCTACCCTATACTTAATTTGACTATAGTCACTATTCTAGATAAACTTTCTATAGTCCAAATTTCTGCACTATAACCCTTTTTCTAGCTACTACTTATGATCAGCCATATAATATGTTCTCAAATTTATACTTTCCAAATTATAACTCCTAAAACTAACAACCTGATATTTCTACTTTTATTTATAGTAACTATAAATAAACTTTAGATATATATAACCCTTACAAATAAGGCTTTTATGCTATAGATGATGTCTCTTTACTTTTACTAGGACTCATTATATTTTTAATACTTATAATTTATATAGTTAAAATTGTAAATAACTTCTTTTTTATCCTTATACAATGTCAATTATTTATATTAAATATCTTTTATTAATGTTAGGATAGTTTATATGTACTTTCATTTTACCCTATATTTTATATTACTAAATTAAGTATCATTCACTTTTTAGCACCTTACCATATATCTGATATATTCTTAATTTCCTTTATCAAATGCTAATTGAAGTAAATACCCCAATCTAGGCTGTTGTATTTTCTTAGATTTATATAGATGCCTAGTACCTTCTAAATTAACTATTTCTTTTATTAATTCTTATATAAGCTACAATAACAACTAAAATTACAATCTATAAACACCTTACCTGTTAAAGTCCTATATATTATTGAAAATACACTCCTAATATTTTTATATAAAAATATGGATATTTTATTGAATATCTATGGGGACTAAAAATGAGAATTTAGCATTTTAGACTTTATAACCAAGTTTAAATTTTATAGAACCATCAAAATGTATTATAGTCTAAGAAGATAAGTATATAACATATGACTTTACAATTTTAAAACAAGTTAAGTGATTTTAATTTGTATCTAACTACAGTTTACACTAGATAAACAAACTAGAATTTAGTTTTAAGATTCTGTAAATTAATTATTGACACATAATTTTGGTACTTCAAAAAACTAATTATATCAGTCATATGTTAATTGCTATAGTGTACAGTTTTTATATATTTGTCTAAGTTAGATTTTTATGCTTTTCAGCTAATAAAAAAGTTGCCATATCAAGTTTGCTAGCAAGTTTTATACTTTTTTATCTACAATAGATATAAAAAGACACTACTAATCAAGGCTTCTCTAAAACCACAAAAGCTAGGAATTTGAAATTTGGCATGGAGGTTCTGTTCAAAACATAGTTCAGCTAAGAAGTTAATAATCTCTGGAAGTTTTTTTAAATCCTTAATATGTGAAAAAATCATTTTAAATTTACCTTTACTGAAATTTTTATTCTAAAATTTTAAAGTTTAGAAAGTTTAAAAAAAGTAATTTAAAAACAATAACCTACATTATAAAATCTAGTAAGTATGTTCAGCTTAGATGCTATAATATCAATTATATAAGTGTCTTTAGTCTAGTTTTAGAAAAAAAAAAGTTGCAAAAAGATATAAATGTAAGTTCTTTTATATAAATATCATATAAAATATTATTTTTACCATAAAAATACCTATCTATGTGAAATTTGGTATGTATATGCCTCTTGGTTTTTATGTTCTCAGATAGGTAAAGGTTTTTGAAATCTTAATCTGTAACTACAAACTTGTAGATAAAACTGTGAATCTATAAAAAAGCAAGTGTTTGCATGTGTGTGCACAATGTCCAACCAAAACTACAGCATGAAGAGCTTTATTGCTTTGAACATGGGTGGATGGAAAGGGTCCATGTGTACCTTGAAGCTAGATTATAATTTTCATTGTATAAATTTTTTATAGACAAAAAGTGAAATTTGTATATAATTTTTATGACAATTCCTAAATTGTTGTGGCTGAATAGTTTGATACATGATTGATTAGATAGTTTAAATGATTTTGCCAAGCAGTTTTTTTTAGATGATTCAATAGAGTCAATTGGATTTAGGCAAGTAGTTAGTATTTTTGCTGATTTGATAGAGTTGACTACTTCCTAACTTATTTATGACCATATACTCATTAAAACTAATATAATTTATTAGTATTATCTGTAAATTATAAATCCACAAACAATGCTGGGTAAATATGATTATTGACAAACATAAGGCTTAAAATTTATATATAATTAAAACTACTGTATGTATGTATTTTCTAAGTTAAGGGAATTTAAGGGACTCTTCTTATCAACAAATATATACTAAAAAGGCAGTATAAAAAGTAACAAATGCATAAAAAACCCATTAGACCTTCAGCATGATAGCATAGGTTTCCCTATCCTATAATAGTTGAGAGGAATGTGGACAAATTAGATGTTTGAGGTGCCACACAAGGGTAATATGATAGGGATAGGCATATTACCTGCTTGAGGTTGTAGGTTGAAGATAGTAAGATTAGACTAATCTAAAATACATACCATATGTAATGCTTCAACATAATCTGCTAGTTTATCTTCTATATAAAAAACTTGTTAGCTTGACAAAATCATCTTTAGAGCGGTTTAACTATTTAAACCAATGAATTTTGTAGCTTGAATAGTTAAGTCAATTGCCTTGTGGACCATAATAACCCCTGTTTAGTGACAAAATGAAACTTTTCAGAGAATTTAGGCCTGGGAAGATCTTCTCTCATTGGGCCCAATATAAATTTTATACTTCTTTGTAGATGGGTGTTATTGGGGAAAGCAGTTAGTTCAAACGCCAGCTGAAATAAATGTTTGTATTGTAGGCTGCCCATCTTAGAGAAAAAATGATGCTAAGGTGATAAATTGGTAGGACTTAAAAATATTTGCAGTCAAATACTGAATCTGACCTTATGAGCTATTGTTTTTTCAATCCATCCAAGAACATTAGAAGGGTTAAATTAGGCATAATTGGGACTGAGGAGGAAATTGATTGGATAGGAGGGGTGATGAGATTCATAATTTTGAAATGATTAGGTTTTTTATTAGCTTAACCAAAACAGTTGGTTTTAATTTGTGAGCTTCAGATTTTGGTAGGCTGATTTTACCAGCCACTCTTGCTGTTTCAAAGGAGAGGGAGGATTGATCCATATGAAAAATTTTGGTGGAAATTACTAAGGAACTATTGGTAGTGAAGGGGGTGAGGGCTGAGACCCTAACCTCCATAAGGACTGGGCGCTTTGTTTTGAGTGATTCAACCAGAAACGAGAAGGGATATGCCAGCCACATTTGACTGGGTCCAAAATTGATGATCAGTGGAAATTTGTAAAAAAAACCTGGGGTGAAATAATCTGAGTGATTTCACAATTTGAGCCAGTTGTCACATATAAATGAGGGCTAGAAAGATGCTTGGCCCCATTAGTGACCATAAAATGAAGGACAGGGTCAGAGCTATAAACAACTAGATTATCCACATTTCTTGGTGTAAACAGTGGTGGTGATGGTTGGTAAACCTTCAAACTGAACCACAAGAGTGAGATCTGTGGGAAACTTGATGCAAGTGATGGGTAGGAATGTTTATCCAACAAATGGTGTATGGTTACCACCATTGCAGCATTAGTTTTAATGGTGAAAACAAAATTAAAATACTCCCTTTGAGGGTAAAATCAATAAAACAGTCTTCATCACTACCAGAACCTCTTCAATAACACCGGTATCATATATGGAAAGAGTGTCATGGAAGCGGCAAATAAAATTGAGATTAGCCTGCCAGTCAGGGTGCATGAGCACCCAGAAAGTAAACCAAAATGCTGGGGCATTACTGTTTAAATGACTTGATAGCGTTAAGGAGAAATGTAGCTAGGGAGCGGTGACTAGCAACCACTGTAATCATCATATCAATTAGTAACCAGACTGTGCCACTGGGGTGGTAACAGATTATGCCACAAATAACTCTTCAGGAGCCACATAGAGCTTAGGATGCGTTGAGGAACTACTGGTTGTGGATCAAGCGGTGAGGTCACAAAACCTCACCCAGTAAGAAGAAATTACTCTCTAACAATAATGGGATGTCTCAACGCCAGAGGGCGTCCACAAGTTGGGATATCCCCAACAGGTCACTTTCTTGGTAACCCAATTTGATAAAAGTAAGGAAGCGGCGTTGTAATAATGGATGCTAAGGCCCAGTTATTGCATAACCCTGGGAACATGGTTTTGGGTAGCAGCAGTGACAGAAACAGGAAAAAAAATTACAACTGTAAATTTAGCTGGAAAGGGAAGATGTTTATTTCAAACAAAAATTTAAGGATTGAGTGACAACCATACCAGTGAGAATCAGTTGTCTTAAGACTTAGGTGTCATGAAGCATGCTGATACTAATGATTAGACCGGCCTGGAACTTTAGGTGAGTTACCACCCAAAACCCAAGCCAGAATGCCGTAGCCACAACCATCTAAATTGATGTTAAATGTGAGAAAACCAGCCACAAAGCCCAGCCAAGGGGTGCTAAGATTGGGGATCATCACCTCTTTGATTTTTAATAAAATATTTATAGACAATTTTTTTGGTTTTCTTATGAATTTTTATTTGAACTAAAGGGATGGAAAATAAAAAATGAAGTGACAATGGTACCTGTCAGGGACCTCTTCCTAAAAGCTTTCTGGGGAAAATTGTGACTCATGCACAACTGCCATCAGGATTAAACTTGAAATAATCTAGAAAATTGCCCACCAGATCTATTTTGCAACTGAATTGGGTCCAGACTTATCAGATGAATTCATTTTGGGATTGCTACTTAAATTTAATTTTTGTTGCATGCATGCATTTTGTGATGGCGGTGACGTTTTGAGCAGCTAGCATGTAGCACCCAAGTCAGGCTACATAAGGATGAGCCCAGTTGGTGAGGAAGAGGTTGACCGCCCTTGTACCTGTTGGGGATGGTTGTAGCATGGATGCAATGGCAAGATCACGGTGGGAATGGGGTGTTTTGTCAGTTTTTCCACCTCCCAGCAAATCCTCCAAGTTTTTCCACCAGTCCATGGAAGATAATGCTGGGAGGTTAACTGCAATTCTCAGGGGATACGCCATGCCCCACCTCTCATCCACCACATGGGCTAAAGCGCCTGAGTGATGAGAGGCATGGGTGCCAGCTTCAACCCCTTTTTAGAGCATAATGGGAATTGATCCCAGTCCAGATGGAGAGGTTCTTGCCCAAGACTTCCATCACCCTTCCCTTTAGAAAGGGGAGGAGCGCCGCCACTAGGAAACTGAGCTGCGCAATATTCTTGTAGGCCTTGGGGAGCTTGATGGCCATGAACAAAGTGACTTAGGGAGGAGGGCGAGGGGTTCCAGGTGCACTGCATGGAGCATCCCCACCAACTCTCAACAGTTGGCACAATTGCGAGCACTGACCCAGCTATTCTCATAGGATGGGAAGCTCTTCCAAGCCAACAGGAACTGAACTGAGAGGTGGGACTGGTGTGACGCCAATATTGCTTCCACCTCAGATTCAACCAACGCCTCCAAAATGACTGGTTCTGGGTCAGTGGGTGGGATGCCAGAAAAGGAGGATAACTGGGAAGCATGGAAAACTGGATGCTTTTTCTAGTGGTTAGGGAGCGCTAATTGTAACTAACCATTACCCAGATCTTTACAACCTCATAGGGATCAGACTGCTTACCGGCAAACTTCAGCGAGGGGACCTTGATGTGCAGGTGGTAGTGTTAAGCATCACCTGCAAATCCAACCTAAAATTGGGGGTGAGCAGGCACTTTTGATCAGCGAATCACTTATAGTCAGTGATCACTTTGGTAAGGTGTTCATAGACTAGGAACTGAGTGGCCAAGATTTTCTGAGCATGCTCCACCACTGCAGGAACATCCAGACAGAGACAGTGTCCAGAAAAAAGAAAGGGTTTAACCCAACGTTGCTTCATATGGAGAAATCTTTGTGGAGGCGTGTGAGACATTATTGTAAGCAAACTGAGCCAACAGAAGATTATCTGCCCAGGTGTCCTGTAAAGTGAGGCATAACACCAGAGGTACTGATCCAGAATCTGATTAACGTGATCCATCTGGCCATCTGATTGAGAATGTTATGCTTTGGACCAGCATGGGTAAAATTTCAGGATTGCCATATGAGCCATCCAAAAGCATGCAGTGAACTGAGGACCCCTATCACTCATGATCTCATGGGGTAAGCCAAACATAGAAAAGACGTTATGGGCGAAAAAATGAGCGTTTTCCTTAGAGGTGATGGAAGTTGAGAAGGGGATATACAAAGCAAATTTGGTGAACCAGTATTTAATAACTATTATCGCACAGTGGCCATTTGAGGTAGGGAGCGCAATGATGAAGTCAACGGACACTGACGTCCATGGCCCCTCAGCCTGTTGCAGAAGGTGGAGAAGGCCATTCCACCCAGAGTGGTCCAATTTTACATGTATGCAGGTAATGAAACTCGCTATCCATGCAGGGATGTCTTTAGAGATTCCAGGCCAATTGTAAGTATGCTTCACCAAGTTGATGCACTTTTTAACTCCAGGGGTGATTAACCACCAGAGGATTGTGGTGGTCTTGAATCGCTCCAGTGCAAAGCTGATGAAGTATGGAGTTTTAAAAAAGTGCAAAGCTGAGGAGGCACCCACAACTGCAACCAAAAAAACATTCCATGCCCACTGAGTAATGGGAGCGCTTGTGCCTCAGGACTGTAAGCTACAACAATACTCCAATTTTTCAGGACAAGTTGTCTGGTGGCCAAAACTCTAGCAGGCAGGGGAGCAGTCAGGTCCAGATCTGCTGACAAAATTTTGGGCAGGGCAATGGATGAAATTTGGGTCAGTGGAATTACAGTAGTGAGCTTTTGCTCCTCCACCTCTGTTGAGAATAAGGCAGGGTTGCAACTCAAGAAAGCGGGGAGATTGTTCAGCAATCCCTTCACAAATTTGTACTTAAAGTTAAAACGCATAGTTCATGGTACGTTCAGGCTTGATGGTGCGCCAAATTCTGCAGTTTGAAAAAATACATGAGGGTTTGGTGGTCCATCCACGCTGTCACCTCATGCATGGCACCCTGCAGGAGGTACTGCAATGGGTTATCGCCCATGATAAAGCCACTAACTCTTTATTGTAAATAGCCCAGTTCTGCTCTGTGGACATAAATTTGCAGGAGAAATATGCTACCATGTGCTCCACTCCCTAATGTTCCTGCAACAAGACCGCTCACATTGCTGTGGAAGAGGCGTCAAATGCAACAATGAAGGATTTGGTTGTGTTAGCATGATTGAGCACAGGCGGCAACATGAAACCAGTTAGATAGTGTCAAATTCATACTGGAATTCTGAGGTTCAACGGAATGGGACGTTCTTGCTGGTGGGGGGTGCAGCAGTGCAGCCAACTGCAAGAGGGCAGGATAGAATTTTTTTTTAAAAAAGTGCCCAAGAAGCTCCGCAATTGCTTATGGTTTGTCAGTATGAGACACTCAAAGATGGCCTCAAGTTTACAGCGTGGAATCGCATAACCATCTTTTGTATCAAGTTACCCAAGAAGGTAACCTTGTTGTGGAATAAACTACACTTTGATGGCTTCACAAATAGTCCTGCCTTGTGCAGGGTGGCAAGCACGGCCTCCAGATCTATAGCGTGCTGTTTGTGGGTTGGGTTTTGATGAGGATGTCATTGATGTAAGCACCAGAGCACATGTTGCGCAGATCGCCCAGCACACCATTGATCATATTCTGGAATGTAGCGGGCACGTTCTTTAACCTAAAAGGCATTACATGGAATTGAAATATACCTTGCCTTGTCCAAATAGCAGTAAGCCATTCCTGACCTTCAGTTACCCAAATTTGGGGTAAAAGCGTTTACCAGATCAAGGCTCAAAAATACATTTGACTTCAATTGCTTGAGCAGTTGTTTGTTCCAGTGGAAGTGGGTAGGTGCCGTGAACTATGTTGTTTTTAAGGTGACCGTAATCCAAGAAAGGGTGCAGTGTGCCATCATCCTTTTTTGCAAACACAATGGGGATGCGACCAGAGATGTCTTCTTGAAAAGCCACCCCTTCATGAACATATTGCTAATCCACACTTCCAAGACTGGAATTTCTTCTGCTGTATGTGGGTATAGTAGACAATTGATGTTGGCCACCCCACCGTTATGTATAAAATAAGATTGTACTTTAAGTGTGGTGTAAATTGAGTAGCTTTATCCACACTGAAAATATCCATATACGCTATCAGAGATGGGGAAAATTAGGAGGCAAGTCCGTGAGTGTATCAAGAATAGAAATGAAATCTCCACTCCATGTTTTACCTGGGGTGTTGAGGAGTGGAAGCTCACCGTCCCCCTGAGCAATTCCAAAGAGTAATATGTTTGAGGCCAGATTGACATTCACTTGTTGGCGTCTCCACCAACCCATACCAATGATAACTGGGAATACCAGGTCAGACATGGTTGAGAAATAATCGCAGAATTTAAAATTGCTCACTCAAAATGGGACCAGATGACACAATTTGTAGGTTGACTGTACAGCAAAAAATGCAACCACCACCTCCAGGCCTTCATCCAAGTCTAACTCCAGCTGATGTGATAAATTCAAACTCATGAGATTGCCTGCTGCCCCCATGTCTACAAGGGCCTCAAATGACACCCAGTGTGCACCTAGATGGTTTTCCACTAGTTGAAGGAAATAGGCATGGTCCTACTTGCAGGTGAGCATTTTTGGCATTGTCAAGCTAATGATGGTAACCAACAGAAGGAGGGGAAAATACACTCTGAACTTGTTGCCGCCCTGATGTCATTAATGGACAACGTCAAAACAAGTGCAGATCCTAACGTCCTGACCTATTGGAGCATGATTGAGCTGGAATTGGCTAACTGGAAAGGGGTTTGACGCTGGTATGGGAAAACCATGCAACATCCCACCCAAAGGTTAGATGGAGAGGGTTAGTGTTAAGGGTCTCTCCATTATGTCATGAAGCGTGCTGATAATAGTGATTGAACTGGCCAGGAATTCTGGGTGAGTTAGCACCCAAAACCCAAGCCAGAATGACGTGAGCACAGACATCCAAATTGACATGTTAAATATGAGAGAATTGGCCATGAGGAACAGCCAGGGTGCTAAGAATGGGGATCATCACATCTTAGATTGTATTTCAAAATATTTAAAGCCATTTCTTTGGGTTTCTTAAGAATTTTATGTGAATTCAAAAGGGTGGAAAAAGAAATGAAGTGACAATGGTACCTTTCAGGGACCACTGCCTAAAAGCTTGCTGAGGAAAATTGCAATTTATGCACAACTGCCATCAGGAATTACTCAAAAAATTCCAGCGAATTGGCCCACCTGCCCTACTTTGCAACTGACTTGGGTTCAGACTTATTAGATGAATTCATTTTGGGCTTGTTACTCAATTTTTTTTGTTGCATGCATGAATTTTGCAATGGCGGTGACTTTTTGAGTGTTTGGAAGGTGGTGCCCAGGGCCAGGCCACATAAGGCTGAGCTCAGTTGGTGAGGAAGGGGTTGACCGCCCCCATACCTGTTGAAGATGGGTGTGGCATGGATGCAATGGCAAGATCTCAGTAGGTTTGGGGTGTTTCATGCAATCTTGCCACCTCACAGAAAACCCTCCAAATATTTTCCACCAGCCCAGCAGAAGATAGTTCTGGGAGGAAATCGCAACCCTCATGGGATACGCCAAGACCACCTCTTATCCACCACATGGGCTAAATTTCCCTGGGTGATGAGAAGCATGGGTGCCAGTTTCCTCCACTTCTTAGAGAGGAACAGGAATTGCTCCTGGTCCAGATGGAGAGGTTCCTGCCCATGATTTACACTACAGGCTTAGATAATAAATTTGAATATGGTAATATTGGTATCACAATCCCTACCAATTTCAGTGGAATGAGATTTTGCAATTAACTTTATGCCAATTCATCCTTCTTTGGCCATCTGACTCTTGCTCAAAGTTTGCCACTAAATTTTTCCTCCCACTGCAATTATATTTTGTGGTTTGGTGTCACTTCATTTAGCAGGCAACTGGTTATGCCCATGACCAGGCCACATAACACAGTCCTGTTGGGTATTAAAGGGATTTATTGCCCTCAATCTCACAGGATTGTGACCCTTCAATTTTTCCAGAGTTTTTACCTCTTTAGTGGAACCCAAAATTGTTGTTGGAGTTGAACCTCTCAATCAATTTAATTTTTTTGCCTCTTCTGCTGAACCAGAAATTGTCGCTGGGTATAGTTGCTCACCACTTCCCTTCAGGAAGCGTCCTCTTGCCACCGCCACCTCCAAGCACATCCCCCTGCTCTGCTGATGAAGTTCTTGTGTGGTCAGATAGGGGCGAAAGGGGGCAACATTGAGGGGGTATGCCGCCAACCACCTCTCATCCACCACATGGCTAAATTTTTCTAAGTTACAAGGGGGATGGCCAACCTCCTGGCCCCCTTTCTTGGTACATAATGGGAATGACTCACAATTGAGGCACAGGCGGTTCTCCCCCAGACTTACATCACTTTCCCTCTTTGAACAGGGGGAGCACCTCCACCAGGAACTTGGGTGAGCGTGACATTTTATGGGCTTTAGGAGTTCAATTGCCAAAAGCGTGGTGACCTTCAGGGGGGATGGAGAGCATTAGGGTGCAAAGAGTGAAAGGCCTCCACTAACTTGCCACAATTGCCGCAATCCTGGGTGCTTCCTAACTGTTCTCATAAGCTGGGAATCCCTTCCAGGTCACAAGATATAGGACCAAATGGCAAGATTTCGGGGAAGCCAAGAAAGCATCAATAAGACTCTTCTGATCCTTAAAACATGATGTACTCCATTTCTGCCAGAATTTTCCCCTTAAGTGGACAACTGCAACACGTGGAAAACATAAAACTTCTTCCAGAGGGCCAGGAGCATCAAGAGAAACACGCAATTGACCAAATCTTCTTTTACCAAATGAGGACTGGAATGTTTGCTACAAACTTTTAGGAAGGCACCTGCATCTGCAGACAACATATATCCAACATGACATGGGTGTATGGAGAGTTTCTATAACTCTCCTATCCCAGAAAGGTGGTGTGAGATGCACAGCCACACCACCAGGGAACTAGTAATCAGTAAAATGATAAACATGGCACCGCAAAGGATGCCAGAGCCAAAGTAACATAGCGCAAGGGTGGATAACGCGGTATAGAGTAGTTAGTAACAAGCAAGCAGTAACCCTTGGGTGGATCCCATGGAGAGACCATAACCAAGTGAAGATCTGTGCTAGGGGGTTTGAGTGCCTCAATCTGGAGGGGACCAAGAGGGTCCAACGGTGCACTTGATCTTGTAGATAATTTTGTAAAAATAAAATGGCCACGTTGTTAAAGACCTCTCTGAGGAGGTCTGCACAAAGGTTCACCCCAGTAATCATAAATTTAAGAAAACGTAAACAACAGTTATTTTTATTTCAAGAAAATTGACAACGAGGAAGGTTGTCCTTGAGGAAGCTTAGTTAAACAATTGGGGAGGGGGAATTGTTAATCAATGGAAGTGGTGATAAGCCTAAGTGCACCAATAAGCGCACACTTCCAATGGCCCAGGTACTATAGCTCAAGATTGCCCAAACTTGAGTAATTAATTTCAGGCACAGCTTACCTGATTTTGAAATTATAAAAATTGAATGTGTTTCAAGACCCCATTTGCCGAGCAACCAAATCAAACCGTCATTATTGGTGATATAGCTGGTGCATTTTAATGCCCTTGCTATAATGCAGGGGTGAGAATCACGCTCATCCCCAGGACTAACTTGGGCATATCTTGCCCGCACCCAACGTTGATCCAGGGTGTGCTTGAGGTCAGGAAGGCCTTGTAATTTGGCCTCCTGTCGACCTACTTTATCCTTGCAATTAGTGCCCTTAGATATGTTATGATGCCATGACATTACCATCTCCTCCTTTTGGAGCTCCACCTCCCCCAGGGGCTTTTTTTAGTGAAAAGTTCCTGCAGGCTGAGGCTAGTTTCATGGCGGCGATAAGTTGCTAAGACTTGGGTCCTTCAGCCTCAGGGAACTGCTCGTGGAAAACTTTGCTCAGATTCTGGGAATGGGCATAGTTGCATGCTGGTACCCAACTGCTTTCTGATGCGTCAAATACCTTCCATGACACTAGGTAATCGAGCCTTCTTCTGACTCTGCGTGAGGCTATAATCTCTTCCACTTCCCACTTTGGCGCCCCATCCATGAGATAAGCCTCTGGAGTCTCTGGTGGGGGCCCTCAAACAATGTAAGCTTAATTTCATAGAAACTAGAAATATCCAGAATGAGGAGGGGAGATTCAACTGGTATGAGGCGTGGCCCACCTTTCTGACAACGCGGTAAGGCCAAATCCTCTTTGGTCCCAGTTTTTACATGGTTACTTGATAAAGATGTTTTAGAATCCAGCATCACGAGATCCCCTTCATTGTACACGGGACCTATTCATCTCTTCCTGTCCACGTCCTCATAAGCTTTCATAGATGCATCCAAGTTCGTTCTCACCCTTAGTGTACTTTCTTAATCATTTTCACAAAGTACACCACCTCTTCCACCTTGGATCCACAACTAGGATCCATGTTGAAGGAGGGGTTGAAGCCATAGTCGGCGAAGAAGGGGAACAACCTATTGATGCACGTTGGGCGTTATTATAGCTGAATTGGGCCGTGGGGAGATGGAAAACCCAATCCAATTGGTCCACGGTTGTGTAACACCACAGGAACTGCTCTAAGCACTAGTCATTTGTTCAGTCTGCCTATTTGATTGGGGTTATAGACAGTTGAATGGCAGGGAAGAATCTGAATAGTTTTACACAACTCTTCCCAAGAGACCAAAGTAACTAGGGCCCAAATTACAAATTATCTCTTGGGGGAACCCATGAAGAGCAAACACGTGGGATATGAGAGCCTAGCCATCTCTGCTGCGGTTACTGTGGTTCTGCAAGGGATAAAGTGGGCGAACTTCATAAAACGGTCCTTACTACCATGATGGCGTCATAACCATCAGATGCAGGTAACTCTGCAAAAAAATCAATTGATAGAGAAGTCCAAGGCCCTTCAGCTTTCTGAACTGGTACCAGCAATCCCACGAAGGCTGGAATTTTGACTTCATTTAATTGCAGACCAGTCACTCCTTACAATGCCTTGCAACTTGCATGGCTAATCCCTTCCAATTATAAGTGCACCAGATTAGCTCTAGAGTCTTTGCCTTCCCAGGATGGCCAACGATGATACCGTCATGATAGTCCCAGATGATTTCCAAGCGAAGTGGTCCAGCAGGAACCCATTGGCACCCCTGGATCTACACCATCTCATCCTTAACATGATAATCCCTAGTGATATCCTCCTGATTCAACTTGCTCTTGGTGAGAATCATGGTCTACTTGGCTGAAAAAGGATGTGAAAGGACTACCTTTCTGAACATACCATATTCCTCCACATTTTCAAGAAGAGCAAGATCTGGACCATGGGCCAAGGGAGAGGGAAGTTGTGACACAATCTTATCTGGCGGAATCATCAAGTGGGTATTATGCATATCTACCTCCTTAGGATCAGGAGCTAGTGCAGGGTTCTAGCTCAAAGCATCCTCCAAAACATTCTCCATGCCCTTTGTGAACTCATTAGAAAACAAAAATTGGGCCAGGGTCTCATGCCAGCGGGTTTTCCATGGGGTCATGACATGATTTTATGCAGTAGTAAAACAAGGCACAGTAATTTGTACATATTTGGAAGGATTGGGATGAGCCATGCAAATGATGACGCCAATAATTCAGCGCCTCCACCACTGCTAATAACTCTTTGTCATATATGCATAGTTTAACACAGGTATAGACATCTTACTAGAAAAATGTCCCACCGGATGCTCTATTCCATCCTCGCCTACCTGTAATAAGGCAGCCACTATGGCAAAGTTTGAGGCATCAGTAGACAAAATGAGCTCCTTTTCTGGATCTACATGGTAATGAACGGACGTGTACAACTGGGTGCACTTTACTGCTTAAAAGGCATCATGCAAAGTTGGCGACCACTAAAGCACTATTGCCCCATTCGCCTTATACAAGGGCGCCGCCAACTCAGAAATATTGGGCGTGAATTTCTTAAGGAACGTACACGTCCCCAAAAAACTCCTCAAATTCTTGACCTAAGTTGAGGTAAGCAACTCACAAATTGCCTTCTCCTTGTCTGGAGTTATCATGTGCCCTTGGTCAAGCATGATGTTGCCCAGGAAGGTAACCTGGGACTTAATAATAAACATTTACTTATTTTCAGCGTAAGGTTGGCTGCCTCTAACCTCTTCACCACTTGATGAAGGTGTACTGTATGAGACTCATGATTGGGAAAAACCAGAATTATATCTATGTAGGCCACTGCGCAAATCCAGCAGGTCCATCAAGGCCGCATCTATACAATATTGGAAGATTTCAGGTGCATTTTTAAGCCCAAAGGGCATAACCCAAAACCGGAAAATTCCTTTTGGGGTTGAAATGTGGTGAGCCACTTCTGGACCTTCTTTATCCGGATCTGATTAAACACATTTAAGTAATCCAGTTTGGAGAAGACTTGGGCCTTCTCCACATAGTGAGCAATCTAAGAGTTCAATGGGATGGGATTTAAATATGGTCATTGACATTTTTTAGGTTATCATAGTTTACACATGGGCGTATAAGCCCTCTAACTTTTCCACAAAGAGAAGTGGAGAGCATACAGGGGAGATATGCTGAAATATTATGCCTCTAGATAACTGCTTTGTAACCCACAATCTAAGGCCGCTTCCTCCTGTAAAGTCAAAGGGTAAATGGGAGAAGATGTATGCACCAGAATAACAGTGAGCTTGAACTCTCAATCAAACTATGAATGAACTTGTATTCAATTGGCTGAAGCCGCATTAAGCGAAGATTCCAACCCTTCCAAACAGAAAAGGTAAGGGTACCTCCAGAGAGGGCTTCAGCAACGGAGCAAGACTGAGGGTGTGGATATTGGGTCAGGGGGCAGATCGCCCAGAGAATTAGCTTCAAACAAAGGGACAACTAATATATGGCCATTATTCAAACTTAAGGACAAGGTGTTGTCTTTCAAGTTGGTTCTGACATCAAACTTTTGCCACCACTCTACCCCCAAAAATAGGGTACAAGAGGTTTTTGATAGCTTTGAAGTGATTGGACAAATGATAGGTGCCAACCTGATAGTCCACTGACCCCAAGTTTTTCAGCGTGAGAATACCTTGAGAAGCCCCTCCTCTAACCATACCACCTGGAAAGTAGATCAGCTCAAGATAGTAGGCTAGGTCTTTGTCAATAAAATTCTCAGAGGCTCTAGTATCTACCAAAATAGTCGTGCTGATTTTCTCTAAAGGGGATGAGGGGTAGCAGTCAACAAAAAATATACTGAATGATATTTATTCAAAGCAGAAAACGTCAACATATCCTCATAAACCACTTCATCAGGCATAAGCATGCCTCTAGGGTATGTTTCCGCATCATAGAATGGGGAGGGATAGTTGGCCACTCTTACTACTGAGGTCACATATCCCACCATATCTTCAGCAATTGCATAATCATTTCTATATTAAAGGAGTAACTCCTTTTTCACCGCATGTGTTCTGCGGATCATGGTAGGGGTCAAGCCTGGGTTCTCTGGGGTGATCTGGTATACTGAAATGGTTTCTAACATAGAGCCACAAAGGATGATATTTGGCTCGTTTTTGTATAAGTAATTAACGTTATAAAACGCGTTTTGGGCCAAAAATGACAACATATCCATTTTGATGACAGGTTGTGCACCGTTATCCAAGGCCATCACCACCAGGCCCTTCATCAATGATCCCACCTGCACCATCTGAATGCAGTAATGAGAAAAAATGATTTTAATAATATTGTTTTTATTAATTACAGGGGAATGTCATGGAATCATGTCACTTGGATTGTAAAACTTCCAAATCCACCAGTTATGAGCAAGAAGGTAGGTTCTTCCCAGTTGGAGGTAGCAAGAATAATGCTGAGAGGCAAGAACCATTGGCAAAATGAGAAAACTGTGGTGAGCCCCACCGCAGCCATGACCAAAGGCTGACACACCTAATTCACACTTTGTGAAAGACCCACAAGAGTAATTCAAGTGCACATAAAGTTGGTTAGTTGACTAATGTAAGGAGAGTTTCTGTAACTCTCTCATTTCCAGCAAGGTGGTGCAAGATGCACAGTCACACCACCAGAAAACTAATAATTAGAAAAATGATAAACAGGGCACCGCAAAGGATGCCAGAGCCAAAGTAACATAGCGCAAGGGTGGATAACGCGGTATAGAGTAGTTAGTAACAAGCAAGCAGTAACCCTTGGGTGGATCCCATGGAGAGACCATAACCAAGTGAAGATCTGTGCTAGGGGGTTTGAGTGCCTCAATCTGGAGGGGACCAAGAGGGTCCAACGGTGCACTTGATCTTGTAGATAATTTTGTAAAAATAAAATGGCCACGTTGTTAAAGACCTCTCTGAGGAGGTCTGCACAAAGGTTCACCCCAGTAATCATAAATTTAAGAAAACGTAAACAACAGTTATTTTTATTTCAAGAAAATTGACAACGAGGAAGGTTGTCCTTGAGGAAGCTTAGTTAAACAATTGGGGAGGGGGGAATTGTTAATCAATGAAGTGGTGATAAGCCTAAGTGCACCAATAAGCGCACACTTCCAATGGCCCAGGTACTATAGCTCAAGATTGCCCAAACTTGAGTAATTGATTTTAGGCACAGCTTACCTGATTTTGAAATTATAAAAATTGAATGTGTTTCAAGACCCCATTTGCCGAGCAACCAAATCAAACCGTCATTATTGGTGATATAGCTGGTGCATTTTAATGCCCTTGCTATAATGCAGGGGTGAGAATCACGCTCATCCCCAGGACTAACCTGGGCATATCTTGCCCGCACCCAACGTTGATCCAGGGTATGTTTGAGGTCAATAAGGCCTTGCAATTTGACCTTTTTGGCCTCATGACGACCATTTTTTTTCCTTGAAATTAGTGCCTTCAATTATGTCATGGGGCCATGACAATGGGACCCCACCATGTTTTATGGGCCAGTAGACTTTTTTAGTCCATGAACCACTTGTAATCATTGATGGCTTTTGGGATGTTTCTGAATCAAAGACATAATTCTCCAGATATGCTGCACATGATCTTCCATAGCTGGCACCTTTAGCCAAAGATACAGCCCAAAAAAATAAGGGGTCATACCCTAGCATGGCCTCATATGGCGAGAAACCAGTAGACGCATGAGTCTAATTATTATATGCAAATTGAGCCAGCAGAAGGTCATCTGCAGGCGTCCTGCGCGACCACGGCATAAAAACAAAGATTCTGCTCAAGAATCTGATTCAATAGCTCTATTTGACCATCTGACTGAAAATGGTATGAGGTTGAGTACACAACTTAATTTTCAATTTTTCCAAGAATTAATTACAAAATTGCACCATAAACTATGACCCAAGGTCATTTATGATCTCCTGTGGCAACACAAACATTGAAAACACATGCCACATGAAGATCCGGGCCAGCTCTTCTGAGTTAATAGCATAGGAACAGGGATGAAGAGTGCAAATCTAGTAAAAAGTCCATGACCACCATAACGGCGGTAAACCCATTGGGACTGAGTATTTTAACAAATGAATTGATGGACAACGAGGTCCATGGGCCCTCCGCCTGCTGCAAGGGGTGAAGGAAACCACTTTTACCTGATCTATCTGACTTAAAACGCGCGCATGTCATGAAAATCGTGATCCATGCAGGAATATCCATGAAAATGCCTGGCCAGCTATACATCTGCTTAACCAAAATCTAGGCATATTCTATTTACAGGATGCCCCACCGTAGGGGGGTCATGGTGCACCTTAATAACTTTGTCTTAGAGATGGGGCGGCACCCATAGTCTCAACCAAAATCTAATATTCCCTTCCACTAAGGAATAGTGAGACTGCTTATGCATCAGAAGTGCTAGCTGGTCCAACGACTCCAACCCCTCCGCAAAAGCCATTTAACTCACTAAAACTCTTGGAACCAAAGGCACGCCCAGGGCCCAATCTACTAACGAAATTATGGTAGGAGCAATAGCCAAGGTCTGGGACAACAGAATTACTGTGGTTAATTCTTGCTCATCCGCCTCCACCAGACTCAATTAAGGGTTGAAATTCAAAAAGTCAGGGAGAACATTCAACGCCCCTTTCAGAACTCACATTTAATATTAAGCCTATAGAGGTCACAATACGTCCAGGGTTAATGATGCGCCAAATTCTGAGATTTTTGAAAATACATAAGACCCTGGTGGTCCGTCCACAATTTCACCTCATGCTGCGCACCCTGCTGAAGATACTGCCAATGAGTAGGAGACCATGCCACTGTGGCCAGCTCCTTGTCATAAATATACCAGGATTGCATAGATGAAGTAAACTTGTGGGAGAGTTAAGCAACCAGGTGTTCCAACCTATTATGCACCTTCAACAGTACTGCCTTACTGCAGCAGATGAGGCGTCACACGTGACAATAAATGATTTGGTGGGGTCTGCGTGTTTGAGAATGAGAGGCGCTAAAAGCACCTTCTTGATGTCATTGAACGCCTTCTGGCACTCTTCCATCCAAAAGAGTGACACATTCTTCCTGGTCAGGGGGTGCAGCAGCGCGGAAAGCTGCGAGAGGGCAGGGAAGAATTTCTTTTTTTAAGATGATGGTATCCATGAAGCTCCACAATTGCTTCTGGGTCATAGAAGTAGGCCACTCAGTTATTGCCTTGAGCTTGCTGGGGGATGGCATAACCATCTTTTTAAGACCAAATTTTCCAAAAAGGTAACTTCTTCCCAGAAGAATTTATACTTAGATTGCTTTAACTAACGTTCCGCCTTATGCAATGTGGCCAAAACCGCCTCCAAATCATTCTATGTTGCTTGTGAGTAGGGGAATGAATGAGGATATCACTGATGTACACCACTGTGCATATGAACCCGCGGTCTTCTAGAACATTGTCAATCATTAACTGGAGCGTGACTGAAGGCATTTTTCAGGCCAAAGGGCATCTCGTGGAACTGGAATATGCCCCTTATGGTCCAAATTGCTGTAAGCTATTTCTTGGCCTTTTGCCACCCAGATCAATTAAATACATTCATGAGATCAAGCTTTAAAAAACTTGGGATTTTGTGATCAACTGTATGATCATCTGCTTGAGGGGTAGAGAGTAGGGATTGTAAAAGGTAATACTACTCAAATGCCCATAGTTGATGCAGGGGTGCAACTTACTGTCAGCCTTCTGAGTGAAAACAATAGGAAATGAAATAGGAAGCGCTTTCTTAAACACTCACCCCTTCTTAAGCATATTATCTAACCATACTTCTAATGCATTGTCCTTCTGCACCATGTAGAGATATAATTGGCAGTTGATGTTGATCACGGCCATTATCAAACGGAAAGCCAAATCAATATTCAGAGTGTGGCAGAAGGCGATTAGCCTTTTCTAAAAATTGAAAATACCTTGATATGCCACTAACTCTAGGAGAAAATTTGGCGTAAGGCCCACCAGGGAGAAGAGTGACGTGATGAACTCTGACCATTCTGTTGTAAGGGTATTATCAAAGGAAAAAACTCCTACTACTGGGTTTTCTTTAAGGACAGTATATTTAAGTCCAAGTGAATGCTAACCTGCTGCTGCCGCCACCACCTCACTCCCAGAATAACTGGATATATAGATCTGGCACTGCATCAAATCAATCACAGAAACTAAACTAGTGTACTGAGAAAGTCATAGGCCACCATATTTTGTATAAAGCCATTGGAGCGGATGATACACCCAGCACAGATGCCCCTGCTTCCAAGTCCAAATCAATATCCTGCGCCATCTTCAAACTCACAAGATTGCCCGCCGCTCCCATATCTACCAGAGCCTTAACTTACACTCTGTGGGCACCTAACTGAATTTACAGCGGTAATAAAACGTAAGCAAAATCTTACTTATTAGTGACCAAACGTGATTCCGCTGGCTGGGTGGTAAAAATCATAGTCATTCAAGGAAGCTGATTAATCATGGAATTGGCACCCTCCCTTAAAGCACCTTCTCAAATTTATCACACTGGGATTCTGAAACAGGGAATTAGAGGATTGATGGGCACCTGGTCCACTCTTGGAGCTTCCTCCCCTACTGGTGCCAGGGCAGGGCTGGGCGCAAGAATATGGCAATGGGACACTGCAATGTATCCAGGTACCAAATAGCACACCCACAGAGCCTTGGCTCATACCAGGACTCTGGATGAACAACAATGGGCACGCAAACTGTGTATTCAACACCCCTTTCAAAACTTCACCAGTAGGGAATTATTTACTAGAACCCCCTACCCAATTGACGCCTGTTGGAGTGTAGCACTGATGGAAGCTTCCATCATACACACCTGGTCCATTAAACCCGCCTGCGTGGCTAGGCGGCATGATTAGTGGACACAGGGTACAAAGCAGCATATAACTGTAGTGACAACATCCAACTGGAGCCTGAGTCTAGGGGCCTGTTTGCACTAAGAGCTTCTATGAACGAAGCTAGATTGGATGCTTCAGCGCCCATGGAAAAAACTGGATCAAGAGAGTAATTGTGTTACTGGCACCTGCACCACCAATGACACCAGAATAATCACTGGGGGTCAAAACCAGCTCCTGGTTGCCAAACATAAGATTCAATGCACCCATCAGCAAGCGTCACACTCTATGACATCTTTAAAGCCACACTCCATCATGCATCTGTCAGAGTAGCTGATGTTATTGTGTTAATCTAAAATTGAACTTGCAGATCAGTGAGGGCGTCTAACACCTTATTGGCAATCTTCGTGGATGGAAAGGACAAGCCCACCCCGATGGTGGGATGTGAATGGAGCTAAAACCACTTGGATGAAATATTAAGTAAGGAGCTCCCCCTACCACGCGGGAGCACCCAACAAATGTGCCAACTGACCATATAAACAGCATAAAACTGAGCACTGAGTGAAAGTTCATATGGTAAGCCAAGGCCAAGGCATCAATGACTTCAAACAGAAGGGTTGAAATGGCAGACATTAAGGGTCAGTCAGTTTTATCATGGAAGCAGTCAATATAATTAAAACTACCTGACAGTTGGGTTGCATGACCACCCATAAAGTAACCCAGAATGCCGAGAGCATTGCTGTCCAAATGTCCTGATAGCAGCTGAGGAGAGAAGTGAATAGGGAGCGGAAACTAGCAAACACCATAAACATCATCCCAGCTAGTAACCAAACTGTGCCACTGGGGTTGCAGAAGATTCCACCTTAGGTAACTCTTCAGGAGCCACGGAGAGCCTAGGATGCATTAAGGAACCACTGGTTGTGGAGCAAGCGGTGAGGTCTTGAAACCTTACCATTGAATAGAAATGATCTTCAACAATAATGAGACTTCTTGACGCCAGAGGGCGTCCACAAGTGGGTTATCCCAACAGGCCACTTTCTCAGTAGCCACATTTGATGAAAGGAGGCAGCAGTGTCAGAATAATGACCACTAATTTTAGTCATTGTGCAACCCATGAAACATGGTTCTAGGTAGCAGCAGCGACAGAAACAGGAAAAATTTTACAACTGTAAATTTAGCTTGAAAGGGGTTTTGTTTATCTTATACAAAAATTCAAGAATTGACCGACAACCATATCAAAGAGGGACAGTTGTCTTAAGTGTTAGGGGCTTTGGGAATAATTGTGAATGCGTGAATAAGGGTATTACAATACCAACAATTTTCAGCAGAATGAGATTTTAAAACTGACTTTACGCCAAATTAAACTTCAACTGGCCATCTGACTCTTGCTCAAAGTTTGCCACTTAATTTTTCCAATCAAACAATTCCACTTGGTGGATTGGTGATATTTCATTAATCAGGCAACTGGTTGTGCCCATGGTTAAACCATGTAGGCGTTGTCTCATTGGGTATCAAATGGATTTATTGCACTTGATTTCACTGGAGTCAGACCTCTCAATTTATTAAGGTTCTTCGCCTCTTTGGAGGAACCCAAAGTTGTTATTGGAGTTGGATCTATTATTAATTGGATTTTTCGCCTCTTCAGCGGAACCCAAAATTGTCGCTGGGGATAGTTGCTCATTACTTCCCTTCAGGCAGCGTCCTCTTTCCACCGCCACCTCCAAGCACATCCCCCTGATCTACTGAAGAAGTTTTTTGTGGTCAGATAGGAGAAAAGGGGGCAACCTTGAAGGGTACGCCATCACCCACTTCTCATTCACTACATGGGTTAAACCGCCCTGTGTTACAAGGAAGACGTCCCTCTTCTTGGCCACCTTTTGGTGCATAATGAAATGCCTCATGATCGAGGCACAGGGGTGCTCTTCTGGACTTACAAAGAGGGCTCCATAATTGACCTAAACTGATTTTCATATTGCTTTAGTGGAGTACTAGGGGGCTTCTAGGAACTGCCTGGGAATGCACATGGAGGATGGCAAGGTCCTTTAGCAGGACACATTGGCCAAAGGATATGGAATGGCTGTGTTTTTACCCTAAGATCATTTTGGTTATGAGTAAAGAATAATCAGTGGGGCTGGCTTGCTTCCCCAAGAAGGAGCAGAGGCTGGCATCAATGCAGCATCTAATATGATGGCCTCAGTAAAGTCAGCATCTGTTATATTTTGTGTTTTATTAACCAATTCAGATATTTCCAATTAATCAGTTAAAATCAAATGTGGTTGGGACAATAAAAAAAGTCCCATTTTATGTATTTATATATGTGTTATGTTTATCCAAGATAAGGGGAACCAGGGGGCTTTTATTATATATATATGGCAGGATATATATAGAAGCAAAAATCCATTAAAAGCCAATTACCTCCAGCATAATAGCAAGGTTTCCCTATCCTAACATAACAGAGGGGTAATAGTGGATAAGTTGGATGTTTGTGGTACCACGCATGGGCAGACAGGATTAGGGATAGGCACATTTTTAATGAGTTTGAAAGTTGCAAATAGTAAGGATAGACTCATCCAAAATGCATGTTTGTGTAAGGTTTTAACATAATCTACTAGTTGATTTTCAATACAAATGAGAAAACCTGGTATTAGTAAAATTTTATTCTACCTCCAGAAGTTTTTTCACTATTTAATTTACATAATGTGTAGCTTAAATAGTTGCACTTATTGCCTTGTGGCCCAAAATAATAATACTGTTTCATGGCAAAAGGAAATTTTTCAAGGAACTTAAGCCTAGAAAGCCTTCTCTCATTGGGCCCAATGTGGATTGGATACTTCTTTGTAAAAGGGTATTATCTGGGCAGCTGTTTCTCAGATTTCAGCTCAAATAACTGTTGTATTGTTGGCAGCCTTTCTTAGGATGAAAGAGATGCATTGTTGCCAAATCATTTGAAAATTTATTAAATATCTCCAGTTAAATACTGAATCTAACCCATGTGGGCAATAGTTCTTGTCAAATCAGTTGAGAACATCAAAATGGTTTTAATCAGGCATTATTGGGCCCATGCAGAAGTTGATTTAGTAGGAGAAGTGATAAGATTCAAATATTAAAATATTTTGGTTTTGTTATTGGCTTAGCCAAAACATCAGGTTTTGGTTTGCAAGTTGTCAAGCTTTTATTTGGCTAATTTTGATTCAGCCACACCTTCAGGCTTTGATGCAGGAGAATGAAGAATCAACAACCATATGAAAATTTTGGCAGGAATGGCTGAAGAACTATCAGCAGTGGTGGAGGTAAGGGATGAGCCCCAACCTCCATAAGGGTAGGGCACTTCTTTTTTGAGTGATTAACCTAAAACAAGAAGGGCATACTGCCCACCTACCTTCAACGTTGGCTCAAAAATGATGGTCAGGGGAAATTTTAAAATATATGTGCAGAATCAACTAAATGATTCCGCGATTGGGAGGCTGGATCATTGCAAATGCACAAGAGCCAGCAAGGTGCTTGGTCCTCATTAGGGACTGCAAACTGGAGAACAATATTTGAGGTGTAAACGGCCAACCCATCCACCAGTTCATGGTCTATAACCGCGGATGGAGATGGGTTGGTAAAACTGCAAACTGAACAACAGGAGTGATGTCCACGGGAAATGAGTGAAATGGTGGAGAGGGGAGTTTCCTAAAATTTAATAAATAAAGTTGCCAATTTGTGGCATTGGCTTTGCTGGTTAAGCGGAGATATAAATACCCCTTGTAGGGTAAAAATCAATAAATCCATTAGGCCTCATAACTGCCAAAGCCTCTTCAATAATACTTAATTCATTATACAGAAAGAGTGTACCATATTTTTATCAAAGGCCAAAAAATGTTGCTCTGAGAAAGCATCAGGGGGATTTGTGGAACCGCCTGGGAATGTGTGAGATGAATGGAGAGGTTTCCTTGCGGTACAAATCACCCAATGAAATTGAGAGGGCTAGGCCCCATCTGAGATCATTTTGGCGCCAAGAGAATTATACTTGGCGGTACCAGCCTGCTTCTCCAGGTGGGAACAATGGCTAGCATCAGTGCAAGTATCTCAGATGATGTTTGGTGGAAAGTTGGAATTCTCAATAATTTTTTTTTCTAATTTATTGTATAATCCAAATTTATTTTATTAAATTACAAGTTTAATTTAAAAAGTGATTGGCATGAAAATAACATATATGTATGTGTGTATGTGTGTATTTATGAGGCGCATTATCTCATGAGAAAATGAAACAAAAATCACCAAACTTGAGATACTTTTCTTTCTCATTGCAAACACTTTTGCAACCTATTCAATTCAAGACAAAATCTAGTTTGATAATCTCACAGAGGAGATTAGTCTGCGCCCATGTCAGGGAGCAGTTGGGCAAGCAAGGTAAGAGGAGCAGGCGGAAGGCCCGCGGCCTCAACATTTGAAAACGCCCTGGAGAATCTGGCAGAATAGACAAAAATCTCAAAAAACTGGCAGTCACAATTTCCCCAGAGATACTCACGTGGCAAGCATGATGCAACCAGTACATCAACACGCCACACTCCCAGCCACTTTCGTCGGTGGAATTCAGAGTCTGCGTGTATCTGGACATCCAAAAAACGGCCTTATGGGAAAAATTTTGTGAAGCTGTACACAAAATTTTCCCAACCGCGGTGTACGTTGCACCTCACTCCATGTCACGCAGTTGGCTGGACCTAGGTTTTGAAGCAAAATAACAGCAGATGAGGCTGCAGTGGTGCGCATAGTGGTTGACCTCCCTGAAGGGCAATGGGTCATTGAAACCAAACACACCAGATGGACAAAATCAAGCCAAATTTTCCTCACGTTTGACTTTTTGCCTACTATGGTAAAACGTGACATTTTGGAGCAACACCTGAAAGATGGTCTCGCCATATACAGCGAAATACAATTTTTCAAAATGCAATGCTTCACGCTGATGCCACACCTGTGCACTGGCAAAGCCATCGCAGTTCTGACCCCAACTGAGGAGATCGTGAAGGACCTAACCCAGATCCTGCACTCCATTTTTATTGATATTGCAGGGCATACCACCCACCCATTCTGGGTAACCGTGGACAGCGCGCCCCCCATTTGCACCCACTGTGACACATTCGGCCATAAGGTGCACACATGCCCCATCAAGGAGGGTGTCACATTCCAAGAGCACCCCTCAGCGGCCATAGCCAGCGGAGAGGCGCACTACAAACCAACCGCAAGCACCAAGGAGGCTTTCCCGTGGGGAGCACAAGGCTGCTACCTATTGGTAAAACCCATCTCCCTGCAGGAGTGGAAGAAGGCCAAGCAGGCCCGTAGGGCCATGGCCAAGGAAGCGGCCAAGGCCACCACCGCCATCCCACACTCACAACGCCAGGAGGACATGGAGACCTTTGCGGTGGAAGCAACTCAGGAATCCATCATCCAATCAGATTGGGAAGCCCATGCTGAGTGGGCCACTCAATCCAAGGATCCGATGGGAGATTTGATCTCACCCAATCGCTGCACCCAAGCTCCAGTCAAAACCAACTTGGGACCTATCCCAACTGAAATTTTTTTTTTTTTTTTGACCTGCTCGATGGTGCACCAAACTCATCCGCACCACAAAAAATTTGTCTGACTTCAGGAAAACAAAAAGTGAAGGCCAAAGCCAATGCAATTCTTTCTGCAAAAATTAACAAAAACCCTGATAGCGTTGCTGCTAACACCCGCACTGCTGTGAAAGCCCGTGGGGACCTTGAAGAGGCTGGTGGGCCCTGGGGCCCACCCCCTCACACCTAAGGTGCAATGGGGGAAACCTTCACTCTAGGGATGTTGAATATTGCCGGACTCAAGGCCTCCTCATCCCGGGCTAGGAAACTGAGTTTTTTACAACACAATTTACCCATGGATATCCTGGCCATCCAAGAGTCCCACTGTCTACAAGGTCCCAAGGAAGCTTGGAAAACAATGCTCCTCCCATCCCTATCCTTTGGGTCAAAGCACTGTGGGGTGCTAATTTGGAAAAATAATTTTTTCAAATTTATATCCTCAGAAACATTCCTAAATGGCTGAGTGCTCGTCGTTACCTTCTTGTGGGCTGACATTGCACACGCAATTGTCAACATCTATGCCCCAAACGGTGCACATGAGCGTTGGGAATTTTTCTCATTGGTCAAATCCCTCCCGCTACCCCCTGATTCTTTCCTAGTTGGCAACATGAACTGTTGGCTAACCTCACCAACAGACTGGTGGCCTCCCTCACCCCACGCCCCACAGGGTCACATAGAACTATGCGTTCTAAAAGCCATCCTTGGGTTAATGGATGCGCTGCCATGACATGCCCCACTGCTCAAAAACATGATGTGTCCCCACGTCCACAACGGCCAATTAAGGTCCATAACCCGCATCGACCTTATTCTAATGCCAGCGAAATTCCAACCCCACATCTCCCACTTCAAAAGAACAAAAATGGAATTCTCCAACCACCAACTGGTCTCGATAACCTACCACTTACCCATCACAGTTGCAAAGGCCCCACATTGGTGCAAAATCTGCCCCCCCAAGCTTGCGTCGCCAGAATTTTCCACATGGGTGGAAGAGGCAACTTTGGCAAAATCATTTGTTGCACTGTTTTGTGCGGACCCCATTTCCAAATGGGCAACTTTCAAAGAGGACACCATCTGCCCTTATCGCCATCTCTCCTCCAGACGCTCATGAGCCACATCGGCGGTTATCTCGCGTGCTCTGGTGGAATTGGCCCACTTGGAGTCCAACATTACAGCCACAGGATACAGCCCTGCATAGGGCTGGAAGTGGGCGGAGGCAGCCGCTCACCTCAACGCACTAGAAAGGCAACACAAACATCAGGTTTGTGTCCAATACAGGGCCACACGCATCACTAAAGGTGACAAGTGCACCGCATACTTATTTAAAAATTTTTTTGCACCACGCCAGAGCGTGGCCTGCACACAGGTGCAAAGATTGGATAATTCCATTGTGGACACACCGGCTGAAGTGGCAATTGAAATGCAAAAATATTACTCCAAGTTATACCAAGCTGAACCAATTCAGCCGGCCAAAATGGCAGAATTTCTTGACTGAGCTCATATCCGCACCATTTTCTGATACCCAGAAATAATGAATTTAATTACTCTGAATGAATTATGGACAGCCATTTGCGGTGCACCAAACCAAAAATGCCCAGGCCCAGATGGCATTCCATATGAGTTCTACAAAAATATTTCAAATATATATCCCCATTGTTGCTAGCCTCACTTAACCAAAGACTGTTGGAAACGCGCCTCCTACCAGGAGGACATGAGGCCTTTACTGTCACACTCTTCAAGAAAGGGAATAAGCTTGATTTAGCCAACTGGCGCCCCATTTCTCTAACAAACACAGACACCAAAATTTTAACAAAAATCATGGCTAACCGTTTAGGGACTGTAGCATCTGCCACCATCTCCCCAGAACAATTTGGTTTCATCCCCAGAAGGTTGATTTGGGATAACGTGCACTCCGTGGCTAACGCATGTCAGTCCACAGCCTCTGGGGCACTGGTATTCTTGGACCAACAAAAGGCCTACGATAGAGTAAACTGGGAATACCTAAGGGCCTGCCTCCATCAATTCCGCCTACCCCCGCTTCATAAACTGGGTAATGCTGCTCACAGAATCTGTGACAATGGCAGTGCATGGCCCAGGCTTCCTAATGGAAGTAGTCCGCCCTCAAAGGGGCTTGCGACAAGGGGACCCCTCATCCCACTCTTATACAACTTCAGCCTTGACCCACTACTGCGAAATGTGAATGCCCAACTCACTGGGGTCCATGTGCCAGGCCAAACCCCAGTCAAGATGATGGCATTTGCAGATGATTGCGTGGTGGGGGTGTCTAATAACAAAGATGCACGCGCGCTTGAAGCCCTCATCCAGGAATATTCCCAGGTAAGCAACGCGGCACTGAACGCCTCCAAAACCGAAATCATCCTCCTTGGTCAGTTTCAGAACTGCTGGGCCCCATCAATTAGTTCCCAACCCGGCCCATCTGCTCGCCCACGTCCACGCCTTACTAACTCAACACACACCGCTCCACTGGTGCTCCCCTTTGTGCCACGTCCTACCATAGGACTGGTGCGCCATCTGGGCATGTGGATGGAGGCAGGCGGATATGCATCAGCAGTAATGGAGTGCCATATACTGGACAACGTGACGAAGCGAATCGCCTCTCTCAGAGACCACCCTACTACCCTCACTGGCAGGGTTGTTCTTGCCAACTCTATGCTCCTATCCAAAGTCTGGTTTGGAGCCCACGCCATCCCCTTCTCCCCAAGCTTCTTCAAATCCCTGTATGCTTTGCTGCAAGGATGGCTTTGGTCTGGCCGCCCTCCACCAGTACAGCTAGAGGTCATGTTTGGCCCTCATCATCAAGGTGGCATGGGCCTGCTTGACTTCAAAGCCCATGCTGCCAAGATCCTGGGCACCTGGATCGCGGCCGTCACCGCTCCTACACTCCCACTCCAACACTGGTCCCGCGTGGCCCGCTCCAACTTCTCCTGAGCCTTGGGCCTCAACAATCCATCAAACCCCCACTCCCTGATGAAATACCTCGCATCACACACATTGGCCACAGGTCCTCATGGGACTAAAACCCACTACAAACGAATCTTACTCTCCATGCGAAGTGCAGAGTGGAGAATTCGTATTAGCAGACATACAACCTGAAGAGGCCGCCCCTCTCCTCAGTTCACACAAGAGGTACAGGGGCTACCCATCCATGATGGCGTGATCCCCATTCGGCCCCATGTCCTATCCAGGGTGGATTACCTGGACATGATGGACATTCCTTATTCCACTGAGACCCAAAAAACTATCTGGAAATATGCACACCATCCTCTGTTGCAGCCTCAAGTCCGCTCCCATGTGTGGCGCTGCCTGAGGCGGGTGTATCATACAGCTGAGCGCTCTAACGCTTTACACTCATCCTGTGTCATGTGTGGCCAGTATGGAACGCTGTTCCACCGCCTGGAGAAGTGCCCCACCTCTAAAGTGATATGGCGCGAAGTTCAACGTCTGCTGGGCCAGGATCAAACGCATCCCTTCAGTCTGTCAAGAGATATGTTTGCTTCATCAATGGCCTCCCCCTTCCACCCTCCCTCCGTGCTCTGGTGGTTGCAATCACCATGTGGACTATCCACACGATTGTCTTGGATGCCATCGCTGGCTCCATCCCCACCCTCCCAGAAGCTGTCCACAGATTCTGGTCTCATTTGGTGGACCACTTTCAAGCGTGGATGTTTGGATACCTCCCACCGCATCGCTGACAGCTGGTCTCCTCCTGGTTCCCAGTCTGGTTCATCAAATCAGACCCCTTCCTCCACACGTGCTCAATAGTGGGTACGGCCCCTTCACACGTTCCCTCTCTCTCCCCATAAGTGGCGTTCCTGCTGGCAACAAGAGATAGCATCGCTTCTCTGGGGTGCCTCCCCTGGTACTAAGTTTGTCTTTCCTGAGTCATATTCGGAAGTGTCCATCCCATGGTTGGCCTTCCCCATAATAAATTTAAAAATTTAAATGCAAATATAAAATCACCAAACTTGTCACAATACTTTATATATTTTGAGAATGGTAATAGGCTATTTTTTTAAAATTATAATAACTTTATTAAAAGTTATATATAAGGTCTAAAAATATAAGATTATAATGGTAATAATATATTATTTTTGCTTAGAGTTTTTGGTATCTGTTGTTTATACAATAAATTCATAGGTTTTATAAGCAGTTGGTGGCTTTTTAGTTGTTTTATAAGTTTACCATTTGGTTTTGGCTGAGTTTTTGGTGGGTTTTAAATAATCTAATGGGCAGAATATTTGAAGTAAATAGTTTGTGGTTTAGTTGATTTAAGTTTATCAGTTTTGAGTAAGTGGTTGATAGTTTTAGTTAATATGACAGGATAATTGGTTTTGGCTAAATACTTTATGTTATAGCTATATCAATAGTTTTAGGTAATTTTAGCATGTGTTTAGTAGCTGGATAATTTGATAGGTAATTCTTTCTGAACTTAATGACGGCCATCTACCATTATACATACTAAATTTTTTATCATCTGGTAAATTTGTAGACCCAAGCAAAGCTGTTAATATTGACCATATCTTATATAACTATCTTTATGTAAAATTAGTTACCTGTTACACTATCTCTTATATAAACTGTTCAATAAGAGTTATAGATAAGTCTTAGAATCTGCCCTAAACTACTATGTTCTTTTGTGAAAGTTACCTAAGTCTTACTAATCATTTATGAATACCTAAAGTACAAAGAAATTTAGATTTGGTCTTATTCTATAACTATGTTAGTTAATATTTGTGTTATATATATATATATATATATTTATTTAACTGAGGTAAGCTGACCAGGAGATGGACAATACCAATATATATAGTGGAATGGGGGTAGGTAAAATATAGCGAAGATTAGGAAGGTTTGGGCACCCCAGAGTAGACAAGCTACCACCGTTGCCAGCTGGTACCGCCAGGTGTAGGGGAGGTGGATGCCTTACTCTGAAGGGGTATCCCCTGTTATGGAGCAGGGTGGAGGAACGGGTCTGTACGCAGAAAACAGACTGGGAACCATGACTCAAAAAGTAGTTGTTGCTTCAGTCTCATATATCCATAAAGCCAGGCTTGAAAGTGTTCCAGTAGGTGTAGGTAGAATCTGCTGATTGTCCCATGGATGGTGGGCACGGTTCTCTTGAAGGCATCCAGTGCTATGGTGTGGATTGTCCATATTGCAATGGCGACTATCAGGGAATGGAGTGTGGGTGGTAGCGGGGATTCAAGTTGGAGTGCAAGGAGGCTCCATAATATTGACATCTCCTTGGCAGTGTGGGTTCTTAACAGACGTGCAACTTCCCGCCATATGTCTCTAGATGGGAGGCATGCTTCTAGGCAGTGGTGCAGGGTGCCAGACCCTCAACATAAAGCACACATTGCATGGAGAAAGTTGGTGCAATCTGCTGTTCTGTAGGTTCTTCTGAGGCAACGCCAGGTGTTAGCTCTTACTCTTGGCTGGAGGAGTGAATGATGCATTAGCCTCCATATTGCCTTCTGTGTTGTGAGGTCATAGGGGATGTCCAAAGCATCTGGTAGTCAATTCTTGCGATGGCTGGGGTCATGGCATGTATGTCCCTTTGGGGGTGGTCCTCTGGTTTCCTTAGCATGAAGTGAGCTCTGGGCCTTCCCCTTCCCTGACTAGTGCCAGTGATAGCGATGGTCCACCCCATGTGCTGAATGGTGCAGAGGAGGCGTTTAAAGTGAGGGGGGTTCCATGTGGGCCCGCTGCATTGGGGCGGTTTTTAAGGTATGTGAGAAGGCTGGATGGGTTGTGTGGGTTGGGTATTTTGAGCGCCTGTGCAAAATTGGCCCTCGCCACTCTAGACAAGTGTTGTTGTGGGAGGTCTGGGGCTAGGACTTCCTTTATACAGGTGCCCAATATATTGGCATGGACCTCAAAGTCTATTAAGCCCATGCTTCCACTGGAGCGTGGGCCAAAGAGTGTTTCCACCCGTACAGGTGGCCGATTTTCAGGCCTCAACCATCCCTGGATAAGTACACGGATTGAGGATATAATGTAAGCTAGAAGGAGATTGCTTGTGCAGGGAACCACAGCATTGGGAGGATGAGTGAGTTGGTAATTGTTACTCACCCCGTTAGTCCTGAGGATCTTCCCTTGAGGGAGGCAATGCAGTTGGATACCCGCTGTAGTTGATTGTTCTCAATTGTTTCATTGGCATATCCCCCTGTTTCCAGCCATATCCCAATGTAGCGGACAGGGTTGGTTGTAGGAGGTGATGTGAATGGTAGGATGAGTGAGTAGTTCCTTCATGGGGGGCTGTGGGGGTTGGGTGTTGTGGCTCAGTTGTTAATTTACTTGCCTAGGAGGATAATTTTCTGCTTTCCTTTTGTTGAGTGATGCGTTGCTCACAATGCATTATTCCTCTAGGGTGCATTACAGCTGTCAGGCATCTTTGTTATTAGTTACACCTGTCACGCAGTCATCCACAAAGACTAGTATCTTACCTGGTGGCTGGCCTTGTGCAGTTATGCCCATGAGGTGTGAGTCAGCGACGTGAAGAAGTGGATCAAAGCTGAAATTGTACAACTGTGGGCTGAGGGCCCCCCTTGTTTGAGCCCACTGCTGGTGTGATCTTGTTGGTTAAAAAGCCAGGGCCGCACACAGCCATGGATGCGGATTCTGTGAGGAGCATCGCCCAGTTTATGAACCTGGGTGGGAGTTTGAAGGCGCTTAGGCATCCCTTCAGGTATGGCCAGCTAACGCTGTCGTGTGCCTTATCCTGGTCTAGGAATACCAGAGCTCCAGATGCTTTGGACTGACATATGTTGGCGATGGAGTGTATGTTGGTCCAGATTGAGAGCTCTGGTGTGAACCCAAATTGATTGGGTGACAGGACTCTAGAGGCTATTGTGCCTAATCTGGTTGCTAAAATTTTTGTAAGTAGTTTTGTATCAGTGTTAGAGAGTGCAATTGGGCGCCAGTTGGCTAAGTCCAGTTTTCACCCTTTTTAAACAGGGTTATGACATAGGAGTCCTGGCCACCAGGAAGGAGGCGTGTCTCCAGTAGGCACTGGTTCATTGATGCTAAGAGGAGGGGGGCGATTTGTTTAAAGTATTTTTTTGTAAAAGTTCTTAGGGTATCCCATCAGGGCTTGAGCATTTCCTATTTGGTGCACCGTGGACTGTGTCCCAGAGCTCCTCCTGCATTATTAGGTTCGGGAGGTTATATTCTGGCGGTGCACTTTGTATTCTGGCGGTGTGTATGAAGTTTTTTTTTATTTTTTGGGGGTTGGATGGGGTGTTGTGATATAGTTTGGTGTAATAATGGTGTACTTCAACCTTGACCTCCGCTGGGTCAGTTGCCACGGTGCCGTCATCTTTATGGACCTGTGTGCATTTGGGATGGTTGCCTTGGGAGTGGAATTGGTGGAATAAATATGTTGATCAGGCTTTGCCTTCTTTTATGAACTTACCTTTTCTTGATACTTTGATTTGTGCTGGTGTTTGAAGATGAGGGCGTTTAGGTGGGCGGATATTTCCGCCCATTTGTGCCTCCCAGTTAGGGCTATAGCTGGACTCTGGAGTGAGTGCTTGAGGTGTTCCAGTTTCGCCAAGGTGCAGCTAATTGTGGCTGTATCAGCAGTGTACTTGCATGAGGCGAGATGGCGAGTTTTATTTATTAGTTCAGTTTTGAATTTTACCCAAGTTTTGATGGGATCTGATATGAACGGGGTTGTGAATTCTGGGTTTGTGGCCTCATGTTTAACCCATTCAGATATTTCAGGTAATTTTATGTTTTCCAGGTATAGCTTCCTCAAGGTCAACGTCTGTGTGTGAGTTCAGGTTGGAAAGAGCTGCACCAAAATGAGTCAGTGGTCAGAGAAATTGATCTTTTTTGTTGCAAAGTTGGAGATGGTCAAGTGGTGGGTTTTTGGTGTGAGGATGTAGTCAATGCGGCTCATTGAGATGAGCGTTCCCTTGCATATGTTGGGGTGGGTCATGTGGTTAGGAGTGGTGACCCAGGGGGAGGGTGTCATACAGGCCAAGGGATGCCTTCATTGCATGGAACTCAATGTGCCCCGGTGGGTATCCCCTGGGGTTTGCCATCAGTCCAAGTTGGGGCTATCCCAGCAGTTGAAATCACCCAACAGGATGGTATCTGGTGGGAGGTTGAGTGTTGGGATGACTTCAAGGAATTGTTTCCTCTTATGTGATACACGGTGCATAGATACATGTTATTGAGATTTTGTCCTCTTGGGGCACATTTGTTGTGGCCAGGATGCTGCCATGCAGATATGAAGAGGAGTTAGCGTTTTTAATTTTTTTGTTATTTTGGATGACCACCCCACAGTGGGACGTCCATACTAATTGGGATGGTGAGATCCTAGCTGACCAGGATCCCTCTTCCCCCTGTAGACAGTGTGTTTCATGGATGGCCAAGATATCTACAGGGGGTTTTCGCAGGAAGTCCAGTTTTTTGGCTTTGGACGCATGAGCCTTGGCTCCCACAATGTTTAGCATCCCTATTAACACTGAGGTGCCCGAAGCGCCTCAGGAGCGGTTGGGAGGGCCATCCAGCCCTAGCCCACCATCATTGCCTTGAACTTGCTCCATGTCATTGGGCCAGTCCACTATGAGTTGCTGTCCGTTTCCTTACCTTGTGTTGATTTCATGCAGGTCTTGCAGTTTTTAGGGTTTGTATTAGGTTTTTCCGCTCATTGATTTTTGTGATTTGGTGCGGTGTGCTGATTGGATTCTGTGGTCTTGGGGTTTGACTTTGAAGAATTGAGTCCCACATTTTCACCCATAGGGAAGCTAAATTGTTCTGGTAAGTTCAATTTGATTGGAATCATGTGGTGATTCAGTTGAATTATTGAGAAAATTTTAAGCTTGTACTATCTTCTCTGATTGTGTGGCTCGATTAATCTCCTCCATGGCATCCTCAGCTTGGGCATTTTGTTCTGATTGGTTGTCTCGGTGGATTTCCTCCGTGTCCTCCTGGATTTGGCCGGGTTGATGGAGGAGGCCATGAGTGATGCAGCCTTGGCCTCTGCCCACTTGCAGGCCTTCTGTACCTGTTTGCGTAGTTTGGGTGATACTAGGTCTATGAGGATGTAGTGCCCATCCTCTCCCCAGAGGAAGGCGTGGTTGGCGTCAATCATTTTGCTGAAGGTTTCTTCATCTTTGTCCATGGTGTCATCACAGAAGTCTGGGGCCAAGATGCCCTCCTTCATGGGGCATGTGAGTTCCTTGTGCCCCAATGCGGTGCAATGGTTGCAGATAGGCGGTGCACGTTCTGGTGTGACAAAGAATGGCTTTGACACTCCCCTGTCCAGGAGGTAAAGCACTGCTGTGCATGGGATTTTTGTAAGGTCTGCAGTCACATTGGGGACTGGATTGATCATGGCTATCGCCTTTCCTGTGAACAGGTTCAGCATCAGGTGGAATCTCTGTAATTCTAGTTGTTTTATTTCTCTGTAGCTTTGGAGTCCAATTTGGAGCTCCTCCTCAATTAGCTTGTGGGGAGGGTTGATAGGGAGCGAGTTGAAGGAGATAAACAAAGTGTTCTCTTTTTCCATATGGTGCATGTGGTGCACACAATTCATTTGCCCTTGGGGAGGGCAATCTTGATGCAGACTTTTGTGGTGGCATCTGTGCCTTTTTCAGTTTTATAACCCATATTGATCCAGCCATGGTGGATGGTATGGGTGGTAATGTACACTGCATGGGGAAAAAGGGAGGCCTGTGCCTCGACACCTTGTCCCACAGAGTGGGGACTCAACACCTAAGAAAGGTTAGAGGCTGTGAAGCACCTTTGATAAAGGTTGGGCATATTGGATTTCCATGTATTGGTTTTGTTTTGTGGTAAACTCCACAAACCCAGACAGTGTTTGGGTTTTGGTTTTTTGGCAGCATTGGTTCCTGGTCCCCCTCCAGGGCGTTTTTTTGCCCTTTGGCACAGTTTTGTCCATTGCCTGATATGTCTTTCGCGCATTTTAATTAGGATTTGGTGAAATCGCTCATCTCACCTGTGTGATCATCAAAAATTTATGTTTGAATTGAATCATAGCAACTAATGTTATTGTTATGGGAAAGAAAAGATCTTTATTTTTATATATAAAAATTAACAAATATGCTGGCTTGGTAAAAAAACTTAGGTTATTAAAGCAATGTTCAACTTTTCTATTTTTGAAAGGATCAGATGTAAGGCTTTTTATATTTGTTAGTATTTAAAACCAAAAATAACATATATACTATAAGATGAATTAGTAGTTGCATGCTTAGAAATTAGAGGGGATATTTTTATAGTTAGTTACTAGATGATAGATAATGCTCATAAATTAAGGCTTTTCAATAATATTGTATAAATTCTATATAAAACTGCTTAAAAAATTGACTTACTCTATCATCATGCCAAGTCTTAGTTCAAAATACAGTTTGAAGTTGTGCTTATATGTATATTAACCTAAAATTTTGAACACCAAGTTATCCACCCTCTAATTCTTCATAAAGCTATATACAATATCTAAGTGTAATAGTTTAGTGGAAATTTTATATATTCACTCAAGCCAATTATTTAAAACTTGCAATTTAGAATGTTCAGTTCTTATTTTTTTACTTTTTATATAGTGAATTATATAACTAGTTTATTGTAAGTCCTATGATTTGCCCCTTTACTTGGATTGTGCCAGGTACCATTTCAGGTCCAATAAAGATCCTAAACCCAGGTCATTCCACTGGCCCAAAAGATGGCCTTACTTATGTGGTGGATGAGTGTTGGTAATTGCCTTATTCCTTAGGGATAATCAACTCTTGATTACCCTTTTTACCTACCTTTATGAGGATAGAGGGAATTTGCAGGGAGGTGAATTCAATCCAGGGGACCTCTTCTAACCAGTAAATTTGTAATTTGTAAATTATTTTACCCAAAAAAAGACTTCAACTAGGATTCAAACTATGTAGATTAAGACAAGTCCAGTTGGATATGACCCACCAAATCATAATCTGTTGCCTAAAATCACACTCATACTATATACTAGATATTATACAGAAAATTCTAATGCTATAAAGGGTCTGTGTGACATGATCCTTCAATTTAGTTTTATCCCAAGACTCCATGTGGGTTACTTTCCTTTAAAATCCTGTAGATTTGAGGCATCCTCATTCACCTCATCCTTTTAAATTTCTTTTCTGCATCATCTTTTAAATTTTGCGAGTCAAATGACGTAACTTTTTTAATATTACAAATTCATGAAAAGTTTAGGAGCTTGGCCATCCAACCAATGATTTTTACGCTTAGAACACCTAGGCTTATCACCACTGCCTACCCATTTCCCACCCTTTCCCCTAAAAAGTAGCCATCCTCCTAGGATTTATCTTTAGATCAATTTATACTTTTATATAAAAACCTTAGCTACTGTCATGGATATTATTACATATATAATTGATAATAATTACTCGCCCACAATAAGAGCCTGCCAGTATACAGCCATTACCATATTTACAAATGCAAGATCAGTTTTGTGGATAAGGAAAACGAACTACATTTTATAAATAACAGCGGCCTAAAAATTCAATAGTCATTTAGGATGACATCACCTAATTATTTTGATGCCTTCTGGAATGCGTGATTTAATATGTGAAGACAGTATTGCCACAAACAAAGACTAATAATTTTAACCCTCTTTATACCTTTAGGGGAATAATTTTTAATTTAACAATGACAGAGTATTTCCTCTCAAAATAGCCAATTACTAAGGAATTGCTAAAATTATCCAAACTAAGTTAACTTTTGGAAGCAATCAAACATTCCATCTAAACTTAGGCAAAAAGTTTATCAAGTAATATTAAAGGCCAGATAAAAACCTCAAATAAGGCTCATTGGAGCACCATCATGATACAAATCCTGATCTAATCACAATTTTGCCAAATAAGGAGAAGAAGCAATAACTAAAAGCGGTACTGCAGCCCCAAAAACAGAAGCAGTAAGTGAGAAAGGGGACACTAGCTATTATATTTAAGGATGTCCATTTCAAGATGGGAGATCGCAGATATAAGCATCAAGTCAAATGGATTCTGCCACCAAGGCGGAAATCAAGAAAAGGCTTACAAGGGGTTCATAAATCCCCTACAATATTACCATAACCTATTCCCACCTTATTATTAATTTACATTTATCTTATATCTTGAATTTATGCGAGATTTTTTATAATACTTTAATATTTTATACAAAGAATTTACCACAGAATCTCAAGTTTTATCCTTTGTTTTCACTGATATTGGGTAAGTGAAGAGCTTACCAGTAACCAGTCTGGGATCTAAGGAACAAGAAGAGATTGTCATAACTAGTATGGGATCTAAGAAATATGACACTCACGAGGAAGGATACCTTGATTGCCAATAACACTAAGGGGAGGTTGGTTAAGGTTTCCTTTATGTCTTATGTCTGAGGCCAACATACTGAAGTTAAATCTAAGATTGTCAATAAGATTACCTCATGCAGTGTGATGAGCAGTTACAGCCAGCAATCAAAGTTACATTGGGTGGATCAGAATAAGATTTACTCAACGTGGATTAGCATGCCCTTAAGAAGAACTTTTGGCGTCTAATATGCGTTTGACAGAACCCCACAACAGCTAACTGACCACACTCAAGTTAAGTAAGCAAAGGATGAAATGTATAATATGGTGCTCACTACAGGGCGACACCAACAGACTATATTGAAGAGTATAAGATTTTTCAAGAGCAGAGTGGCGTTGAGGATATAGAGACTTATCACGATGAAGACACATCAGAACTCCTGGTGAGAGAGTAGAAAACATCTGTTCAGGACTCCAAACATTGGAACTTGAAGTGTCAAATTTACAAATAAACTTGATCATGTCAAGGAGACCACTAGAAGAGCCAGCACTACCGCCACATTAATTGTGAGTAGAACTCATCTTTAAAGAAGATTAAAACTAACAATAAAGAATAAAAACAGACTTTTATTACCTAAAAAGAGAATAGAATGGACATCGGCACCTTATACAATTATTAAGGGCATTTAGAATAGCACGATTCCATTCTGTAAACCTTTTATCAGAATCTGGATGAGTCAAAGACTAAAATGTGGGACAGACCAAAGCCAAAACTTACCTCATCTCAAGCAACTAACCAGTTAGAGACAACAATCTTGGTACTCAATTATATGCATTCCAACACGTTTTGTGTGCTCTAAACATAATAAAAAGGACATAAAATTTAAGCCCTACTTAAAGATGATGCACACACCTGGTGAGGGCACCATCGCAGATCTCTTGAAGATTTACAAAAACAATTTGGATAGCACAAGTGATCGCCAGAAAGCTCACCACGTATAAGGCTTCAAAACTCATAAAGCTCAAGAGATCCTCAGTGTAACCCTACACCCTGGGCTTAATCTACTGAAGTGAGGAAATTTCTTCTATCAAAGTTTGTATGAAATTGAGACGTCCAGAAGATGAAGCAATACTTTCTTCTCATAAAGAGGGAAAGAGAAAGTTAGTCATTAACTATGCCAAGCGATACTATCTTAAGGCTCACAACTATGGACAACAGGAGCCTTAGATCTACTGACTGTAAAATTGGTTCTACCAAGTTCCATAGAGCTGCATTCCGCAATGAAGATGCACATGACTTCATTTATCAAGGCTAAGATATTGATAAAACCATCAAGGAGGGCTTACTCAATGTCCAGGGTTTTATAAGATGGAATATAAGACATCATGATAAACCCCTAAAAATTACATTTAAGGCTGTCTATGTTTCTCCTGATAAGACTGAAAAAGCCCAGAGATAATAACCTAAAACCAGTAGAACTTCAGCCTTAAAGAAACACACCTCAACAAGTGTCATTAATTTGGAACTTTGGGAGCTCTTGTCCAATGAATCCCAATTAGAAGAAGAATGTACCTAATGAGAATACCACCATTGAAGTGATCTAGGTGGATCTACACACAAAAGGGGAAGATAATCATGGAGATGAAGATATAGTTAGTGCAGGATATCATGTGTTAGGGGCACCTAGTGCTGTGGGTGTACCTGTTTGACTACAAGTGAATGGGGTGATGTAACTGGATTCAACAGTACCTACTTGGCACAGGCCACCCAACCTATCAGGATCATCAACACCATTGGAGAAGGAGAGAAACTTGTAGAGTCTATCTTCATAAACATACAAACCATATACCAAAGACACCACATAAGGCTACATTAAGGGCAGAAGCTCTGAAGCTTTTAAGTGACAGCCAGCGACGATTTAGCGACTGGGGACCATTTGGGAAGAGCGTTATGAAGGTCAAAGTGATGATTGAGATATTCAAATCTTGTCTGTACTGGATACTGGAGCGCCTGCCAACATTATATCTTTCTAATTGATTAAGAAACTTAAGTTCATTCCAAATATAGACTATAGTGTCAGATATTGGACAGATGTGCCATATGTTAAGCCTTAGGAATTTATTTAGTGTTGTTACGTTTTGGCGCATGGTTCTTATAGATCCAGCAGTGATTCTGGACATAAAGCACTAAACTTTTTAATTGATACACAGTTATACCTAAGTTTTATGCCGAGATTGAATTCTCACCAGTAACGAGGAAATATTCAGGTATTGACTGTTATGGTGGTAAAGGATGAAGATTCAAAGCTACACAAGCAGATGACATGCTTAGTAGAACTGAACAGTCAATTTATTCAATTCATCACATTCTTAAGAAGAAGGGACTTAAGCAACTACCTTCCATGGTTATCTCAGAAGAAGGCCTACCACTGAGCGCTAGTGAGGAATAGAGATCAGGCCTGAGGGACAATGGTATATGATAAAATCAAACAGCGTTAGGATACTCTGAATTCAATACTTGAAGTTTACAAATTGCGATGTGATCAGAGAGAAGGAGCCAAGAGTTCTGCCTCAGTTCTTTGAAACAGATAAATCAAAGAATTGACTGTCATATTGGGGAATATAATTACCCAAACTATCCATGTAGAGAAAGGACAAGTCATCGCTCAAGCCAGATTGACAAGCTGTATTATTATCAAATAAGTTCATACAGTTTAGGATTATGAATATTAAGGTTTTAGAATATGACTGACAAGGAGCAGAAGGATCTGAACGAGCTCTTGGATAAGTTCAACGACATATTCAGCACTGGACCAAATGACTATGGACTCTTCAAAAGGAGAGGTTTATAGTATGGTATTGCGTGAGTTACTTTTTTCATGCTACATGCATATGTTATAGTTGGTTGATCCAACTATCAGTTCCCTAATATGTAAATTCTTTTGATAAATTTTACAATAAAAGAAACCTTTCTTTTAATATAATCAAATATTTTTTATAGCTGGATAACTTTATTTAAATGCATTAGTGATCTTGTGATGAGTACCATTAATTATTATACAATAAAATCGTGAAAAGGAATTAATTTACTAGGAAAAAAACCAAACTAGTAAGTCATGAGTTGAATATTGCACCCTCTTTCTGGGAAAGTTCCAATATTGAGATTGGGATTCTATTAATCTTTGATTCGCAACCAGTGATCCATTTAACAATTATCTTACACTTCCTCTTTTTTTGATTTACCAGTTGATCTCCGATATGACAGTCACTAAGTTCATGGTACATCCAGAGAATTTGGCGTAGACTCAATTAACTATTTTTCTGTTAACTAAGCCTGAATAGGTTTAGATATAACAGCGACTCAGTTAAGTACAACATAAAGTTTTTTCCATAATGTATTAACTTATGCGTCCTACCATATAAATAAGTATTGCAGTAAGTGACTCAATTAACAACAGCAAAGTTCACTAGTGTTAATTGATGCAAGTTTTCTCTTTTTTTAATGATTCTTCTATTCAGAGCGGCCCCATAGACTTTATGTAAATCTTGATTAGGGAATTCATCAGTTACAAAAAGTACTCAGAAGGTCAAATTTCGTTCTCATTGGTAGTGAATGAATGTAACAAAGGCGGTAGCACAGGCTGTCAACTATTTAAGAACTGGAAAGGTGATTATCCCAATTCGCTGTGGTAACTGATATTATAAGCAAAAACAGTGTATTCTACATATATAGCCCACTGAGATAAAGAATAGTTAGAAAACTTCCAAAGAGCTTGTACTAAATTACTGTTGGCAAGTTCCACCATACCATTGGTCTTGGGATAATAAGGTACAGTGAGAACTCCGCAGATTCCCATTAGCTCATTTAGCTTATGATTCAATATGAGAGGTAAAATCAGTGGCGGTGTCAGTGATGATTTTTGTGGATAGTCATGCTGGTGTATTACATGCTCCATTATATATTTTGCAGCTGATAATGCTCCAAAATCTCTTATGACTTGGCTTTAACCCATTTGATAAGATGATCAATTGCTTATTTAATGTATTTTAAGTTAATAACGCAGGCAGTGAAGGGTCCTATGATTTTATAGACACCTTGTTATAGGCTCAATTATGCTTAACCAACCTATAAGAAGTTGTAGACTTATAGGGTTGGTAGCTTGGTACTTGTGACATTTCTTTAACAAATATATAATCAAATTTTAAAGATTATAATTTTTACCCTGTTGGAACATATTTAAAGGTCTTCAGTAAACCCATGTCATATGGCGTGATAAACTCGCATTATTATTTCTGATAAAGTGGAAGGTGGGGGGTATAATCTTTGGTTATTTACCACAGTTTTGTAAAATTGTCCATCCCAGATTTCTGTGGCTTTCGTTAATTGGTCCTAGTAGCAGCAATTAGCAGGGCTTTCATAAGCGTAATTATTTTTTATCTTTTTAAAAAGTTGATTAATAAAGGGGATCAGTGCTGTTACAACAGGCAGCCACAAAAGTCCATCAGCATTCTGATGAGTTTTTCCCAAAAGCCGTATCTTGTAGTTGTAAACCTGAAGCTATAAAGCCCATCGTGCTACTGACCTTTGATTTCCTAAAAAATTATAATGCCATTGCAAAGAAGAATGTTTAGTGACGATTTTAAACTTGTTCCCATATATGTAAACTCAAAATTGTTTATAAGCATATATGATAGCTAAGATTTATTGCTCATTTACCATGTAGTTTTGTATGTTCTTTTCTAAGACTCAACTGCAAAAGGCTACCAAATGTTCCTCTACGTCATTACCTATCTGAGAAGTTATGTCCCTTAGAGCCATGAGGGATGCATCATATTGAGTTATAAAGGGTGGATAAAATTTAAATATCTCATAATGAGAGCTTCAGTTAAAACCTTCTGGAGCCAGAACAAGAACTCTTTTCACTCTTAAGAACAATGAAAGGGGGTTCCTCTTCAAAGCATATGTAATAAATGCTTAACAAGTTGTGGATCCAGGTATAGATTGCCACAATACCCAAAAGTCCCAATGGACGCTTGGATATCTCGCTTAATTTTCAGGTTCTTGCATGTAATTAATGGCTTTGAGTTTCTGAGGCTGTGGCTAAATTCCTCAAGTGTCATTTGATGTGCCCCAGATAGTCCATATGGGATTTGAAGAACTAAGACTAACATAGTTTGATTTTTAGCTAAGCTCAGGCAGACTTTTTAAACCTCTTCCATGTGCTCTAGATGTTGGGTAAACGTTTTAAAAAATATTCATATTGTCAAGATATACTAAAAAACAACTCATTTTCACCGGCCAAAACCCTCCTCCGCCAGCAAATCCATGGGGCAATGGAGCCCCTTGTTGAGGGTATTCCTATCCCCAATTTTCCTCATGATTTTGAGGAAGATGCGAAGTATGAAATTGAGGAGCTTGCTTTTGGTGTGAGCCATGCTTGCGTCAATGCAGCAAAAACTTCTCTTTTTGACCCCAATTATCCCAAAACCCACCGGTGCATCAAGTCATTTACTTGTGTGCCAGCTCTCATCAATTTTTCTGAGCATCAATTTGCTCAATACGTTGAGGCGATGGACACCACTGGCCTCATTAATGAAGAAAACCCCCAACTATACCTCCTTATGCCCCATGTTGCTGATGCTCCCACCCCTATGTTGTCCACCATGGCCCGCCAGCTAAAGTGGGTGCCAGGCAAAAGTTTCCTCACCTTATGATATGGCTTCCTAAGCTGATAACTTAGGGGCTATATTAGGAATTTTTTATTTACATTAATCCCTTTGTTTGGCCCATTTGCAAATAAAGATGCATGGTGGCTCCACCTTTTGGGTTGGACACCACTAGTACTAAAAAAACAACCCATTTTCAAATCTTCCTAGATAGTGTCCATCGTCTATTGGAAGGTGGCTGGTGCGCTGCGCAGTCTTTGGAGCATTTGAGTTTGTTGAAACATTCCATGGGAGGTAATGATTGCAAACTCTTTCTGATTACAGGAGACAGGTCTTTTTGTCAGTATCTCTAATGAGGTATAGGGCAGTAAGATTTTGGCTCCTCCTAATTAGTTCAGGCATTATCTATTTGAGGTATTAGATAGAATCCTTTTAAATTATATGTTTAACTGTTGATAATTGATAATGGCTTAATTAAAGCCATCTTTTTCTTTAACTATGAACACCAGAATGGCCCATGGGCTACATGAAAGGACAACCAACCCTTGACATATGAGCTTCTTAATTCCTTTTGTACCTCCCTAATTGCTGGCCTTGCTTCTCCATATTGGCCACTATTGAATGGATCTAGCATCCCCAGTATAATCATGATGATAGATCACCACAGCACATCCAATGTTGTAATTGTTGGTTGTATATACTTAAGCGTATATTGTATGAAGGACAGTGCTTGATCTTTATGACTCTCAGTCATCCCACAAATTGTTCTAAGAAACAATATAATAACTATTAAGGGGTGATTTGGGTAAGGCAAACTCTTTCAGATTTCTAAACACGTGTTATTAGGTTTTTGGATTTTCCACATCATCCAGCTTTATTGGGCTATAATGAAGTACCTGTTTTATCCAATAGGGTTCAATTTCTATATAAAAACCTATAATGGATGTGTAAGTCATAGTTTAACTGATAACTATTGTTGTTTTTTTATCGAATGTTAAGTAATTAATGGGATTTTGATTCTGTGAGTTTACTGATGTTCTGTCAAAGAGGATCCTGACGATGTTTACAATTTATTTTATTATTAGTTTAACAATTAATAATTAAACTTTCTTTTGTGAATCAATTTGGTGTTTGTCACCAATCAATAAGGGTTTATTGGAGGTTGCTGAGAATTAAAAAGCTGTAGTTACAGCAAATTGTGGGTTAGCCTACAAAAACAACGCGACCTGCTTTTTAATTGGTAAAAGATTCTATTACCTAAGCAGGTTGTTTTCTTTAAAAGATTAATCTGTTGGGGTTGTATGAAGGCGTTGGGACATGCTTTCTCTAAATCCAACTCACAACGGATTGTAATATAGTCTGCGGTGGATCATGACTAAATAGGTGGATAAACAAATTCATCATTCATTATTGGTGCAATTCACAAAGGGGTAAATTTATGGCCAATGGATGTCGTTACCATTCAGGTGCCAAAGAAAAAGTTGGGCGCTGAATTCCCCTATAGATCCCTTGATTTGATCAAATATAAGCAAACGTTTTCAGAGGACATTTATTTAGAAAATAATATATTTTCTTGTTTTTAAGAAGTGATTTAGGATAACTTTATATTCTGATTGTCTGACATCCTCAAGATCAATTATGTCAAGAGTGAAAGGGAGAAGTTTCCTTGTAAACAGAAGTTTGCTAACTTTTAGATTTAGAGTTGAAGAGATAGTTCCCATTGTTGTCTGGACCATTTTCAAGACCTTCAAGTGGGTTGAAGGAAGGCTGCCAGAACCTTTCCATAGGATAAAATGAAAGAATATCTGGTTATGAAAAACTCAGCTAGATAATAGTCTATAGGCTATTATCAATAACAATTTATATTATCAAATTATATCATTCAACAAGTTATTTACTGCATACCTTGGACCTGTGCAGTAAAATCAAATATGTTACATATGTACTATCTGGATTATTTCCAGTGGATTAGGATTTTTGAAAGTTATCTTCTTCCCTCTCTTGACAAATTTTGGAGGCAGTTGAGTTTCAAGTAATACACAGTTTTTGGTGCCTGGATTCTATTATACCAGGAACAGTGCAATTTTCAGCCCTCAACCATTGCCAAGGGGAATAGATTTTTCCCAACCATTGTTTGGGCAGCTCTAGTTCTATTCCAGTTGACACTATACGCTGTTCTCAAGGGTATAAAATGCAATCCTCAGATACGATAAAAAGGATGCTGTAGGTCAGAAGAGAGGGTATTAGGTAGAGAGGAACTTTTGTATCCAAATGAGAGTAACAGATAATGACTACACCATCATTGTAAAACACTAATGAAGGGGTTTTCTATAAGTTAGAGAAGTCTGATTATGCCTCAATCAATGCAGGGTAATGTTTGACCTAGAACAGTAAAAGTGTTCTCTTCATAGTTAAAACAGCACCATAAACTTTATGAAAGATAGTACCAACAAAAAATTGGTGGTTATGATTAGTAAGCACTATAGCAGAGTCATTGACCTTCAAAGAGCCAACCCTCATTAATAACTCATTATAAACCCCATCACTTGTGGTACCTATAGGACCAGACGTTCCATTTTAGTGGTGGCCCCATTGGGAGCTATTCCCAGTCGCTTTGCAAACTTACAGGAAATTATAGTCACAGGGACGCCGCTGTTTACAATGGCTTATAAAAAATTATGTCCAAGCGAATATTGATTTAGTATAATCAAAAAGTAGTGTAAATCCCTATTTATTATAAAAATGGAAAAATTATCAAGTTTATTAAAAAAGTCTTAATCTGACCTCCTAGATTAAAGAAAGGGGTGTTCAGGGTCTCAATTTGTAGTGCGACTTTAACTCATTTTAAAGGAGGTAAGAATAGAGGATCTTCAGTATCACCATATTGTTTGTTCTCAGAATTTGAGTGGCGTAAGGCTTAGAGCTGGCTCCATGTCTTTCTATTCAATGGCCACTTGATAACTTTTGGTAACAACCAATACTGTGTGGATGCTGCTATTAATTTCTTATATAGGATGAAAACTCACGTCTCCTTCAGGACTCAGGGACAGTACTTGATGATGACCAGCACTAAAGCATTCACTTTATACTTCAAGTCTCTTTTCCTTGGCTTTTCATCATTTTAAAGCGCACAAAGTTCACCCCATGGAGTCGTTTAGGACAAGAAATCACGCAATGCCCCTTAGATTCACAGATTCACTGTTATCTTGGCTAGGTTGCAACAGTTACCAAAATTTCTTTGGCGCTGAGAAAGGTTACTGTGGTTCCTATGTTACCTTAATTAACATGCAGTGGGTAACTGGTTTGCACTTTCACATTGTACAGTATAAACGTAGCTTTGCACCTATTTAAATATTTGATCATGGAGGGGGATTTAAGTAATTTACAAGCGCAGGGAGCAAAGAGCGGTGCAAATACAGATAATTCTGATGGCGTTTTAAAGAGCAACTTTAACCTTAAAGTCTACTATGGCTTTAAGACTTAGCGATACCTGGGCCTCTCATGGTAAAAGGGTCACTGAAAATGTCAATGGATTCGTTCTTCTTAGGTTGAATGGTCATGAATTCAGCCTTCTGAGTAGCCATGCGTTCAGTAATTCCAAACTCCCGCAGAAATGCGCTTTCAACTTCATCAAAGGTCTAACATTCCTTGGGTAAGTACGGCATAATCAGATCTTGACACTAGTCATCTAAACAGTTAATTTTAATAGTGGTTTTAAAAAGATCATTGACTCTCTGCATGGTCATCCTAACTTTTTTAAGAACGATTGACAATTTCTGTGATTTTAAAATATAGTAAGTTTAATCAGATTAATTTTATGAAATTCTGGATAGAAACTTCCTGTTCTGGACGTCATTTGTGCAGCACTAACCCGGTGTCCTGGGTTGCCAGTCTGGGTTGACTAAGTTCAGAAGCGCGGTATCCGCAGAATAAGGCAAGGCAAATAATGAGGTAGGCACTGAAAGAGTAGGTTGGTGCATGGTCTCTTGGGGAAGCCTCCTCTTCCAAGGGAACTTCTCTAAATAGCTTTGGTTAAGCTTTAGGCATGGTTTGACAATGGCATCAGCACCTATCATCCTGCAATTCGCTTTGGAATGTTGTTCCCAGGTACTTCAATTAATCTTCTCAAGGCACTGTTGCTTGATTGTTGCAGCTCCGCGAGATCTCTGCATATTCATGCATGCTAATGCGCAATTCAACCAATTTATTCTTGTGGTCAGCCCCAAAAAATAAGTTTGCGGACTTGTTGATAGCTCATTGTTTGATTGGAGGAGATTGCCACTGTCTTGCTTAAGTGTCAAAACTAACCTATCAATTTTTCAATATTTACTGCATGGATGCTTGTAAATCTTTGATCTGATAGAGTTCTGACTGGAGGTGTGTAATGGTCATAATGTTATTTCTCAAGCGCTGTTCAGCCAACCCCATTTCGCGTTAGGTGTATTGGTTGAGTTCAATAACCACCTCATCTAGTTAAGTAATGTCACCTGGAGAGACTTGAGTACGTTCAATTTCCTCTCTTTTTCTGAGTCATTACTTAATCCATTCAATGGTGACCTCATAGTTATCCATGGCTGGTATCCTAGGGTCAACAAGTTCCAAATGATTTGACCAATAAGTTCATAAACTCACTACAATATTTTCACATTGGTTGTGGTTGTCATTAACAGCTTGGAAAACACCCTGGAAACTGGCTTTACGCTACCTATACAGATCCCACGACGCATCACCTTTTTACTAGTTTCTATTAAACACCTCCATAAATTCATGCGTGGTGGCAAAAAATGGTTAATTTAAAATTTTCATTGTAGTTGAAAATACTCAGTAAGATAATGTCCCATATGAGCTAAACTATTAGCTTTCTCTAATACATAAAGATGACTCATATATCAAAAGATTTTTTATTATTGCTGGAGCATTTGGTCTTAATTCTGCTGACAATAAAATAAGGTAATACTAGATCAGGTTGTCTGTGGCAAGAGCTGTTATCTTCAAAGTAACTTTTCCTAATCTGTATCAATTGCTCACTTAATGAATGTATATGTCTCAAAATTCCCAAACCAAAATGGAATACTGAAATACAACTTCCTCCAGCGCCATTCAATTAGGAGTAGGAGGATTAACATAGGAAATTATGTTTTGGTTGTTCACGCAATCTCCCCTTCTAATTTGGTCCATTGTAAGGTTAATCATTTTTCTTTTGAGACTACAGCCCCCTTGAGTGAGCACTATTTGTGTAGCGCAAGTACTTTCCTTAAGCTACATGTACATATTATAGTTGGCATTTCACCTCTTAGTTCCCTGATACATAAAATACCCAATAAACTTGACAATAAAAACGATTTTTATCTAGAAGAAGAAAGTAATGTATAGCAAATAACTTCAATGAAGATGCAGTAAAGCTATCATGATGAGGTTTACTTACTTATGTACAATGCGATTTTTAAAGAAGGAATTGATCTGTCAGGAAAAAAATTAAAATGGGAAATATGGGGTCGACTAAAATTAAACCCATTTTAAATCAAGTTCTAATAATGAAGTTTATAAAATATTGCACCTTTGATTTGTGAACAGGAATCAAGTCAACTATCTACTAACAGATAAACAATGGATCTGCACTCACTTTTTTAAATTAAAACTGTTTTGCGGCACAAAAAATCCAAAATGGAAGATATTATGGAGTAAATAAGCTATTTGAAGCTGCCTGATTAGACCTTTAAAGAGACCATGGCCTTAACCACTATTACTAGTGAATAAGAAGAATAGAACATACTGCGTGATAATGGTTTACCACAAGTTATATCAAGTTAAAAAAAGAATACCCACTCCCTCTAATAGACAATGCCATGAAGCGCTTGGAAAATTGAAGTATTTCTCCGCAATGGATCTGGCCAGTTACTGGAATATGGAACTAATCCTGAAGACCAGTAGAAGTGCGCCCTGATCAGCACTCAGGTAGTGTTTGAAACTATGAGGATGCCACAGGGGCTGTACAACGCCCCTGCAAACTTCCATCGACTGATGGATCAACTCTTTGGAGATCTCAAGTCAAAAGTGTGCTCATATATCTGGACAATATTACAGTGGCTAATCTCACTGTCCAAGAGCACCTCCAACACTTACAATAAATGTTTACCCGGCTACAAGAATATAAATGGAACTAAAAACTAAACATGTGTAGCCTCATAAACATATAGCTGAAGTTCCTAGGACGTGATTAGACTTAAAGGAAATAATCCTCAGTAAGGGAAGATCAAAGCCACAGTAGTCATGTAACAGCCTCAAAGCATGCAAAAATCCAAGTAATACTTAGGATGTTGGGATACTATTAGCAGTTTATACCCATTTTGCGGACTTGGCTGCGCCGCTTATCTACCCGTAAATCAAGGAGACCAAGTTATAATGGGGCTTTGAGAAAGAGCAGTGCTTAAAAGAGTTGAAAGCTAGCTTTACATAGGCACCAATCCAAGACTACCTGGACTTCATTATGACATTTAGTCTGTATATTGATGCTACTGTCATTGGGGTCAGATGAATACTATATTTCAACAGGATGAAAAGGTTTTGACAACCCCAAGTGAGTACTACTCCAAAGGTCTTTACAAGAGCTGAAAAGAACTACACTGTGATGGAGCAAGACTTCTAGACGTGCTAAGAGCAGTGAAGCACTAATGACCCTAATTGTATGGAGTACACTTCAAAGTCATGATAGATCACACATATTGCTTTGCTGGTCGTGCAACATGAAGGATCCAGATGGACACCTTACCCAATTTGGCAGTGCATCTCCAAGGGTATGGTTTGAGATCATACACAGAGAATGCAGAAAGCATCTTGACGCTGATGGACTGTCTTGATTACTTGTTTTCCACCTTCAAGCGTGTTGTAAAATTGGCAGTATTTGAGAGATACAAAAAAAGGTTTTTTGCACAGGGTTCAACCCAATGAGCAATTAGGACCAACAATGTGACAATCATAACCCTAGAAATAACAGAATAAACTTAAAATAAATATGGAGCACTTGCTCCTACAATTCTTCTTTATTTGATATTTTTCAACAACAGCAGAATCTCGCTGTTCCTCTAGCTCTTAACTACAAACAACCTCCTCTTCTTAATCATCTCATCTCGCCTATATTGTAGTGAATTTGGATGCTACCACCTCGTGGCTTAGTAATTTAACACGCCATATCTCATTGGTTTGGTCAATTCTTCATTCATTAATTTTACAATTGCCTAATTTGAGCGATTTCCCAAAAACCCAGTATTGCCTCATTTCAAGGCGCTCAGCTTTCTATAACTCATATCAAACTCGGTGGATTCCATCCATTCCACTATAACAACTTAAGGCTTATTGTCCAGTCATATCAGAATTGCACATTACCCCCTCATTGACTGGACACTAATGCTACTATTGCTTATATGCCTGGAGGAACTTTGCATGCACTCAGTTGATGATCTGACCACTAGCAGGGTCCTTAATAGTATATGTGTCCACCCCGGTCTTCTCAATAACTTTGAATGGCCCAATCCAGATACTGGTCAACTTGTGTTTCCACCCAAAACTGAATTGATCATGGAATGGGACCATGTCCCCATCTTTGAACTGGGATAATCTGCTACACCATGCCTGATCAGCAGCTTGAGTCTTAATCTTCTTGGCTAAACTAAATGAGTATGCTTTGGTTTGCAATTTTACTAAGGTGTCAGATAGAGTTGTGGGAAAACAGCTTAATTGTGCTCACTGATGCTTTTGCTAGCTGGTTTCCACAAATAATTTTAATAAAATAAAAATTCAAAATAAAAAGCGCTAGAAAAAATTGGATCTTTATGATTTTTAATAGCGCGCAATAAAGGGATACACTGATCCTCTACCTCCAATTATCTAGTATTTAAAGTAATTTTTGAAGGTTGAGGGGAAATTTGGGAATATGTTCGTAATACCCTGCATGAGTCCAAATTAGGAAATATGCAGGAATAACATATCATAACTTGGGAACTTACTTCAGGGCAGCGGAGCAAAGGAAGAGGAATTCTGATTGGCCAAACATACCCATGAGGTAACATTTTTATAAACTTGAGCCAAACACCACCTGAGAAATTTTTTACACCTTGGGGGACCCCACCAAGCCTATAAAAGGGGGGGGTCCCCGCGCAGGTGCATTGAAGGACTTCATTGGGGTTGGGGGAGAGCCTGCCAATGGTAACCCCGAAGTCCATGGTAAGGTCAGAGTAATCTGACCAGCTGATTTTACTAATGCCTGTACAGGTTTTGAACTAGTGTTTCCCCAATTAACGGGGTTCCACCAAGAATTGGCCAGGGACTTTTGGCCAATTTCATCAACTTTCACATTTTTACTATTATTAAACAAACTCCTAATGACATCAGAATATTGCAAATGGCTGACAATTCCCTTTTTTGGCAGAACTCGACCTACAGCATTCTTATTTTTAGTCTGCAAAGGTTAATGTCCAACAAGAGTCATCAAATAATGTTGGGGATCCATTCTGCGAGTATTTTCTACATAGGAGTATAGCAGTACTGGGAGGGCAGGATGTCAGCTGTATAGTAATTGAAAGGACTCTTCCCTGTGGCTGAATGATAACTAATATTATAAGCAAAGACAACGGTGGACAAAAGGGAGCTCCAATCTGAGGGTTGATCCACTACTAATTTATAAAGTATGTTCACTAAAGTCCCATTGACCCTCTCCACCTTCCATTAGATTTGGGGTGATATGGGGTTGTCAAAACCCCTTGGATGGCCATTAACTGTTAAGCTTTGGTAGGATGTGTGAAGTGAAGTTTGTTCCATTGTCAGTAAGGATGAACTGGGGACAACCGTGTTGCTGAATTATACACTCCATAACAAACTTGGCAACCGTTAGTGCCCCCAAATCGCATATTGGTCACGCCTCAACCCACCTAGTCAAGTGGTCTATTACTCCAGGATGTATCTGGACTGGTTTGCCCCTGTTGGCAAGGGACCCACAACATTAATCGAAACAGTGTGCCAGGCGAAGTGTGGCTTCACTAACTGGTATGAAGTCTTCTGGCGGAACAGCTTTTCCACTTGGCATTGGTGGCAGGAGGATATAGTATTGAGTACATCGAAGTTCATGCTTTCCCAGTAATACTGAGGCTGCAATAATTCCATGGTCTTGCATATTCCACCATGTCCAACCGCTCAGTGTGCACTCATAATAATAGTTGGGTGGGCAGAAGGTCTTGGGATATTCACGGTAGTGTCCCCTACCTGCTTATACAATTCCCCATTTTTCTGGAATGTATTGGCCCTTATTCCGTTCAATGCCTTGATGACTGGTGGCGGTTCATCATCATACTTGCCACTAAGCATATTATCAAACATGATATCACTCAGATCCGCCATAACTGCAATCGTGGGTAATCTCAATAAACAATCAGCATTCTGGTGTTTTACTCTGGGTTGATGAAGAATTTTTGAAATTGTATGCCTATAATTCAAGAGCCCAATGGGCCAGACGCCCTTCCGGTTCTTTAAGATTTTGCAACCAGTGTAGCGAGGCATGGTCCATTACAACTTTGAATTTCACCCCATGAAAACACACCCAAAATTGCTTATAGGCATAGATCACCATTAAACACACTCTCTCTGTCACAGTATAATTGCGTTCATGGCTGTTCAAGCTATGACTGCAATATGCTACGGGGTGCTCTTCTCCTTCCTCATCTTTATGAGATAGGACTGCCCCTACAGCAGAAAGGGATGCATCCATCTGAGCAATGAACTCTTTTTGAAGTTGGGATAGCATAACACCGGTGAACTGGTTAATGCTGTTCAAAGTGTATCAAAAGCGCGTTGCTGATGTTCCGCCCATTCATACATAGTGTCTATTCTTAATAGCTCAAATAGTGGGCCCCCAATACAGCTTAAGTTAGGGATGAAGCGCCAGTAATATCTGACCATTCCCAAAAAGACCTGTATATCCTGCTTGCTATTGGGTGGAGTCATTTTACGTATAGCTTCCACCTTGGCTGGTTGAGGTCTCAGCCCTGTGGCATCAACCACGAACCCCAGGTACTCCATCTGGTCCTTAAAGAAGTGACATTTCTGGGGTTTAATCTTGATGTCAGCCTCAGAGAGCCAGCGGAATAAAGCTTCTAAATGGTCGAGATGTTCAAAGAAGGTTTGGGAGAAAACATTAATGTTGTCAAGGTATACAAGGACACACGACAGTTTTAGGTCCCCAAGAATAGTATCCATCGCCCATTGAAACGTAGCTGGGCATTACACAGCTCTTGTGGCATTCAGGTTGGTTGGAAAAACCTTTGGATGTGATTATAGCACATTTTTCCTGCTCCACCAGTGGCAACTTGATTTGCCTTTAGCCAGAGATCAGGTCCATAGCTGAGAAGAACCAAGCTCCTCCTAGCCAATCCAAAGTGAGTCAATCCGCAGTAAGGGATAGGAGTCTTTTTTGGTGATGCTGTTGAGCTTTCAGTAGTCTATTACTATGCGTTTAGCGCTGTCCTTTTTTTTACAATCAGAACGGGTGAAGCCCATAGACTCTTAGATGGTTCAAGCATCCCTTGCGCTAATAGCTTGTCAATTTACTCGGTTACTACTTCTTCCACCACCATTGATCAGCGAATCAGCCTTGACCTGATGGGAGGATAATCTCAAGTGTCCAGCCTATGAACCACCCCCCATGAGCATCCTAAATCGTGGTCATCGACAGAGAAAATCTCTTTATATTTTTAAAATATAGCGATTGCCCTATCCTTCTGTGGTTCTGACAGCCACATTAATTAATTTCATGATACAACTGCCATTACATTGAGCTGTGGTTTTAAAGGCAGACCAAATTCCTCCAGCGACCCAAATTCATGAACCAAAAAAACCTCATCAATGGGGATTAAGTGCAAATATGCCACTATTTGGCGGCGGCGGATTTGCAGTGGTACCATTTGGAGATTTGCAAGTAAAACTTTGATCTCCCCCTGCCATGGTAATATAATGCCTGGGGCCAAGTGGGGCTTAAACTGCAATTGCGGATATGGCCCAATAACCTCCCCATAGAGTCCGTCTGTAATTTCAACCACTAACTCAGTGCTTAATATAAAATGATGCCCAGATGGAATAGATTTAGGTCCAGCAGCTCTGAACGGCAGCCCTTGATATTCATAAATCTGTTGAGGAAGGGCTTGAGTTTTGCCTTTTAAACGATGGTAGCACACTGGGATTACTACGTTGCTATAAGTTAGATTGATATTTCCCATATGCACCTGATCATTTGGCACTCCACTAGAAGCGAAGTGTATTGGGATTCGCTGACCAAATATTTTAAAAGTCTTGTCCATCATATCAATTACAGCCACATAGTGTCGCAAGAAGACGGTTACAATTAGCAGATCATAATTTATATTTGGTAACACTTTAGCTGGGGATAACATGACAATAGAACCAAACCACAATGGAAGAGCACTGTAGGCTCCCTCAGAGATCGTGGTATCCGCTCCAGAAGTTCCATATACCAGCTGGTGGTCCACGTCCGGTTTTAATGACAACTTGGCCACCAATTTGGTGGAGACTATATTGATGGGGGCACTGGTATCTATGATGGCATGGACTTGGGTTTTAGCTATAACCGGTCACAGTATGTACATTCAGAGTAAGACGCATCTCAACTGTTTATAACATGTACATTTTAGATATCCCTGTTTCCAAGGAAACACGCAATCTACTTACCAATTCTGGGGTATTGTTTTATAATAGTTTTGATTGGAAGGCGGCGCTTACTGCTTGTAAAAAGGGTGCATCTGAAGAGGGGTCTAACTTTTCAGGAGTTACTTGGTTGAACATTTGGAAAGCATACAGCTTAACCTGCATCTGGGACCCCTCTTCTGCCAAAGCCGCAGACTGCACTTGTGTTAAAACATTCACCCCCCATCCGGCTGCTGATATAAATCTGACTCATTGTGCAAGGGAACTTCCGCTGAATATTCTAATTTGGGTTCAAGTGGGATGTCTGTATAGCGAAGATAGAGAGTCCCTTCTCTATTCCGCTCTGACTTTTCCCTGGCTGCACTGTTCCGGCTGTACACAAAAGACCAGCTGATTAGGGAACCATCATGTCAGATGCCCCTGTTGACTGCATTTGAAACAGCTGACCCATAGGGCCCACATACCTGAATAATATGTAACAAGCCACGTCGAGAGTTGGGCTGGAAGTGGGCAGCATAAACAGGTTTAGTGCGATAGTTGGGCCAAGGAAGATAAGCAGGTATGGGGTGGATGGTTAACTGCTGAGGGTAACTTGGTGGTGTGTGAACTGGACTAGCAGAGTCCCCCAAGTAAGATGATTCAGCAGTTATAGCAGAAGGATTCTGTTCGATATTAGGTGGAGGGAATTTGGCTGATATACGGTGCAAAAACTGAACAACTTCAAGCAAAGGTACATCTTCATCCAACAATGGGGCCATAACGTTATATAACTCATGGTATGACTTTACAGCAGAAGTCATAGCAATACACACATCTGATTCAGATAAAATTCTGGCCCTAATTAGCACGTGTGCTTCTGCCATAAATCTCTCAACAAACGCAGTGAGGGTCTCATTCCGCTGCAACTTGATGGTCAAAAATTTGGCCTTCCGCTGTGACATCTTTGCAGTTCCGCTGAACAATCACAGCACCATCTCTTTGACTTCTTGGTATGTAATGGAACTGCTGGAAAGGTAACAGACAACTTAAAAACTTCCAACATCCAAGGAAGAAATTAACAGTTTTTCTCTCCATCAATCAGAGACTCCTTCAGTTGCAATTTCAAATCGCTTAAAGAACCTATGAATATTCCCTTCACGATTGAATGGGGTCAGCTTATTGCAGCAAACCTCCTGAAGCAGCTCATCTTGTTTTTAAGCACAGTGTCCAAAGCCAGTTTCAGCTCCACATAGGCAACTGACTTAGGGTGTTGAGTAGAATATCTATAAAAACAACATTGATGCAACATAGCTGACAACTGAGTTTTCATCATTTTATACTTGATCAATGGGCCCCTGAAGTGAGCACCACTGTTGTAAAATTGGCGGTATTTGAGAGATACACCAAAGAGTTTTTGCACAGGGTTCAACCCACTGAGCAATTAGGGCCAATAATGTGATGATTGTCACCCTAGAAATAACAGAATAAACTTAAAATAAATATGGAGCACTTGCTCCTACAATTCTTCTTTATTTGATATTTTTCAACAACAGCAGAATCTCGTTGTTCCTCTAGCTCTTAACTACAAACAACCTCCTCTTCTTAATCATCTCATCTCGCCTATATTGTAGTGACTTTGGATGCTACCACTTCGTGGCTTAGTAATTTAACACGCCATATCTCATTGGTTTGGTAAATTCTTCATTCATTAATTTCACAATTGCCTAATTTAAGAGATTTCCCAAAAACCCAGTATTGCCTCATTTCAAGGCGCTCAGCTCTCTATAATTCATATCAAACTCGGTGGATTCCATCCATTCCACCATAACAACTTAAGGCTTATCATCCAGTCATATTGGAATTATGACAAAGAGTATGAGAGCAATTGCCTGTATGACCTTATCAGTTTATCTGAGGAGGAATGATAAGATAATATGGATGAAGTTAATCATTTGAGGATGTTTCAATGATTCCTGGGTTTCTAATGGGAACCTTAAGAAGAAAATCAAGGACAAATGGTAATCATATATTTGACTTAGTGAGTGAATGCAGCTTTTGATGGAAGCTCACAAGCATGTTGTCCATGGACAATTTCAGAAGACATTGGCAAACTTAAGTAACCAGTTCTAATGGAAGACAATGTAAGAAAAGTACATCAAGCTCTGATCTCTGTATAACCTTCGCGAGCTTAGACCCTTATAGAAGCACTTTAAGGTTCTAGCTGATATTGCCAACAGCCCTATTCCACAATTTATCCTTTGATTTGATAGGACCGTTGCCTACCACCTAATGTGGATCCAAGTTTATCACTATGCAATCAACCATTTCACCAAAAGGATGGAAGCATCACAAATCAAGACCTACACTGAAGGATCAACTGCAAGATTCCTGTATAATCAAGTGATTTTAAGGCACGATGCTCTCAGGTTCTTCTAACAGACAATGGCAAGAACTCTATCTTCAAATCATGAAGAAGCTTGTAGATATATTTGGATTGAGACATTAAATTACCACTTTATAAACTACCATTCTTTAATGGAATTGGTAAACATATTTTGGAACCTTAGGAGGAATAATAATGAAGATGTCCCTGAATTATTAATCAAAACGGGATCAATTGTTACCATTTGTGCTCTTAGCATATCATCTTAGCCATATTAAGTGATTATATGTCTTTACTAAAAGGCCTTTATGGACAAGCAGCAACGCTACCCGCCTTAATGGCACTAGACCTCTCTATGGATCTCAAAGTCCTACCACCTGGGAGTTACCAGTAAATGCTTATCTGATGAGTTGATTAAGATTCATCTTGAAGCATCCAAGAAAACTGAAGCCACTTTATCCAAGAGTCAACTTGAGAGTCAGAGACGGAGTAGACTACTGGAGTTCAGTTTAGGGAGATAAGTTCCTATTCTGCCATATATGAGGAAGCCAGCCTGAGAAGCTGCAGGCCATCTGAACAGGCCCTGAAACTATCCTTATCAACTTAAAAGAAGAGTTTCTATAAACAATGACTAGGGTGGTTAGCCTGGCAGGGTAAACTGCTTCCACCCTAGTTCAGGTTTACAGTTAGAAACCTGTAATGGCTAGAAAATTCTTGGTGTGGTATATTTGTCCCAAGGTCGACCCACCTCAAATACTTTTAATATAAAAAACAATGACTGATAGTACCTATTAGAGTAAATGCTCATCACCTCAGGTCCTTTTCATGGTCTTGTATTGGGAGGAGAAGTATCATGGAAACTACCATGAGTATACTGGAGAACAGTTTCTCTCCTCTGATAGGAATTCACCAGTATACAAACATCACATGATTTACAAATGCAAGATCATAAAATGGATTAGGAAACTGAACTCCTTTTATAGTTAGTGGCCCGTCAAACTTATTATTCAGTTGTGTGATGTCACATGCATTAATATGATTACTCTTCCAGATGAAGTAACTAAATATGTAAAGATAACAATACTGCCACCAAGGAACATATATTATGACCCCCTTTGAGCATTTAGAGTGAGGGAGATATAAATTACAATTGACCAATGACTAAGTAAATTTTTAACTTGTTGAATCTTGGCAATTCCATATGTACCCGTTGAAGGGTATTTCTGCACAGGGTTTCAGCCATTGAACAATTAGAATGGATGATATGACAATCACCCATTCCTTGATACACTTGTAAACAATTAATATATATATATAATAAAAATGTGAGAAATTTCCTTTAAACACTTTTTTTATTTTAATATAATAAATTGGCGGATCTTCTTCTAGTCCACTTCCTCTTTCTTCTTTTCTACGCCTCCTAAAAACCCCTTCTTCCAGTCTCCTTGTTTAACTAATATCCCAGCAACCTTAGTCAGTACCAACCCTTACGATTAGTTATTTGTTTTGCCATCTTCTCATTGGTTTTGGCTTGTTGTTCTTTAATTCTTTATCGCCCTGATTTGAGGCGATCCAATGTAACAGCTGTTGAATGTTGACCTTACCCTATTGCCTCATTTTGAAGGCAATCTGATACAGCTAATTATAACCCATTATCGCCTCATCCAAAGGCAGTCAATTACTTATAGCTCTGAAACGTCCTCGGCGGATTCTGTCCATTGAACCTTCAGTGGAATTCCTCCAATGATTCTCTTGGTCATAATGGTAGCTTGTCATCTAGTCATATAGATTTGCGACATTACCCCCCCCCCCCTTTGACTGGACAAAGAGTTGTACATCTCTTTTTTTCATTCAACGTCATGCAAACCAATCCACGCCAACAGCTGCAAGTCCATGAGTTCACTTTTTTCTACCATATGTGGATTAATGCAGAGTTATCTGACCCAGGTCACATCCCTCTTCCCCAGTTCCCTTTTCCCCCAGCTGATGAGGATGAGGCTGATGTGGACCTCACAACTGTGCTAACCCAGGAAGAGATTTTTCCTGAATTCATTGGCCATTTGGCTTCCTGGCGCGCCCCCTTTGGGGACATCATGGCCCAGCTACGCTGGGGAGGGGAGCGGACCCAAGTGCCTCTATATAATGAAGCAGCCCAGCTTTTGGTGAGCGGCTTTAGTCACCTAGTGCTTCCATCTCCTGCAGAGCCCCTTTCCATGGCTTTGTCAGTTAAGTGGATGCTGCGCTTTGTGCAGTGGGTAATAGCCTACTGGTCAGGGTCCTTCCCCCACGCTCCTAGCCACTTCTGGTCCTTGGGGGTAAACTTCCACAATAACCAATTAGCTCGCCTTTGCTCTGGGGTCACCGCAGCATTCACCGCCCTCAGCGCTGATGATCCATCGCAGTACCTTTCCATCATGGTGCTCTTAGGTAACTTAATTTTGCATCCCACAACCACTTTAGGTTCAGTAATAGAGCAGCACTGGACAGCCCTCAAGTGGGCCTGGCGAGTGACATTCACCATGACTGCTCCTTTTCCAATAGCGTATCTGAGCATGGAGGACTTCATTGTAAATTGCCTGGCACTGGGCACAGCCTTTTCCCCTTGAGCCAGAACTCACCTGCTTACTCACCAGCCCTTACAACTCAGGCCCCCTCTGTTGGCGTACGCATTGATTTCCCAGGATCATCAACACATGTGGTTGCAAGCTTTGCTTTTAGTGGGGCAGGAACAATTTTGACTCAATTAACCAGCTGAACTTTCACCACCTCGCCAGTCACCCTGGAATCCCAGTCCATTTTCCTCTTCTAGTTCCAATGCACTGGCTTCCCCTCTTTGGACTAGCGCAGTGTCCCCAGAGTGGACGTCAGACCCCTTGCTCTCACCTCAGCAGCCTTTGCATCCACCCCCAACCCCAGATGATCCCATAGAAACTATGGCACACTCGAAGAAGTGGAAGAAGAAACAAAGGTCCCATCAATTAAAACAAAAGGAACACCACAAGAAGCCAAAAAAAGATAGGAAGATGAAGACAGCGAAGCAAAAGACCTCAAAGGAACAACCCCAATTAAAATAATAAAACCATTAGCAGCTACATGTATATATGTTTTTTTCATTTTTAGAGTAGCTATATTACTGCTTAGATGCTTAAAAGAATTTTGTGTGCACCTGATTTATAATCTGGTCACTCGTGGGATCCTTGATAGTATAAGTGTCAACTCCCATTTTTTCTAATATCTCAAATGGCTGATCCAAATATTTGTGAGCTTGTGCTTCCACCCTGTGGGATCCACCAATGGATGCCACAAATTATTTAAGAAAGTGAGATATTTACTTTTTTCTAAAGTATAAAATAACACTTATTAAGGTTTTTTATGTTTTTTATTATACAGGCAGGGCAAAACCAGAAAAGGTTCTTTTCTCAATACTAGTTTTTCCTATTTAAACTAGTTTGGATTTCGAGATCATTGATATTTGAGGCAAAAGAATACAAAGCTCAGTCCTCCAAATTAGGGAATATAGGTTTTTGGCCTATCAGATCAAAGATAAAATTTTTTTGAGGCAAAACTGACCCATGTGGTAATGATTTGATGTACTGTATCCAATCACCTTTGAGTAAAATCTTTTCACCTCAGTGGTGAGCTGACTCATGTGGTAATGATTGGCTAATCCTTACCCTATCATTGTCAAGTAGAATTGTCACACCTCAGGAAGGCTCAGATCCAAGTGGTAATGATTTGTTCATTCACACCCAATCATTGATGGTAAAATCTTTTCGCCTCGTGGAGGTTTAGATCTGTGCGATACTATACACCTTGGATTCAGCTGAGAAGTCAGAGTGATCCTATTATTAGTTTTTACCTTTTTAAGCTAATTTTGATTATAATCCTTATTTCTCCGATAGTCAGGATTTCACTGAGAATCCACTAGGGTCTTTTCGCCTTTTGTACTCATATCATTAATAACTACAATATTATCCAAAGTTTGGGCAGGTGATGGGCCAATCATGGTAGCAGATTCAGAAGCACTCATACCTCCAACATTCTTTCTCCTAGGTCAAGGAAATGAATGTCCAACATTGCCCCCTCAAGAATGTTGGGAGGGGTGTAGGATTGTAGGAAGCGGCCATGTACCCTGTTTATGATAATTCCAGTGGCCAGAGACTTTATAGAATACTCATTTTCTCTTATACGTGATGGTGAATAGCCCCTCCCATATTGATCCAAGCTTGCCACTTTGAGGAGTTATGCAATTGTGGTAATATAAAACTTTATTAACACTTGGAAAGAGGGTAGGGGAGCTCGGAGCTCATTGGCAGCTTGGCCTTCTTTAGTAACCGTTTTAGCTAGGTTGGTCATAGCCTCTGATTGAAGCTGAATGATGTGGTTAGCTAACCTTCGCATGGCTTTCTCAGGCTCCTCTCCTCTAGAGAAGACATCCTTAGCTAGAAGAGCAGGTATGCCTGGTTCCCTGCCATGCAAAACTTGGAAAGGGGACATTTTCAAAATCTGGTGATAGCTAATTCGGTAAGCCATAAGCGCGCTTGGGAGATATTGATCCCAATGAAGGGGATCAGAAGAAGCCATTTTCCATAATATCGAAACCAGAGTACCATTGGCTCGCTCTACTGTACCATTGGTTGAAGGGTTATATGGAGCTGAGAACAGTTGCTGGGCTCCCATAGAAGCAGCTAAGGTTTTGACTACCCTGGAGGTGAAGCTTTTTCCATTATCGCAGAGTAGTACTTGAGGGCACCCATGTCAAGTGATTATATTTTGGTGAAGAAAGGTGGCAGTGGCCTTAGCAGTTTGGGCCGGCAACGCCACAGCTTCAACCCACTTTGTGAAGTGGTCGATGCCTACCAAAATGTATCTGTTTCCACCTGTGGTTTGAGGGAGCGGCCCTACTACATCCAAACTTATTGTATGGAATGGCTGCTGCGGGGTAGTCAGCTGATATTGATATCTAGTCTTGAATCAATACTGCTTCTTACACGTAAGGCAAGCACCCAAGACTTTGATGATAGCTTCTTGATTCCTTCCCAGAAGTACCGATCCTTTATCCACTCATAGGTTTTCTTTGCTCCTCCATGGCCTAAAGTTGAATGAGCTTCCAGGATGACAGGTACACGTTCTGAGGGTCATAGGTAAGGCAACCACTTTGCCCCCACTTGTTTATACAATTTTCCGTTTTCTACTTTTATGTTATGGGAGTGCCGGGCCAACATCTTCTGTACAGGTTCATCCTCATCTTCCCAGCCGTTTGGGGTCATTATAAGATCATACAGCTGCTCTGCTTCACTATCATCTAGGTGGAGAATGGGCAGCTGAGTTAACACATCAACGTTCATGTGGCAGGTTCCAGCGCGGTGTTTGATCTTCATATTGTAATGCTGGAGCTTTAGAGCCCAGCGAGCTAAGCGCCCCATAGGGTCCTTCATGTTATGCAACCTTTTCAAAGAGGCATAGTCCGTGATCACAGTGAAAGAGGTCCCATACAAGAAAGGGCGATAATGCTTCACTGCGAGTAGAACGGCGAGACACTCCTTTTTGGTAACACTATAGTTGCTATTGCCTTTGATAATATTTTACTAAAATACAAGACATGATGATCTACCCCTTGTTCATCTAATTGGGCTAGGATGGCCCCGACGGCGTAGTCTGAAGCGTCTGTAAACAAGATAAACAGTTTTCCATAATCAGGATGCCTTAGAATAGGCCATTATTGCAGCAGCAACTTTATTGTTTCATAGGCGGCCTTCTGTTCAGTGCCCCATTGAAAAGGGATATTCTTACTTTTTAAACGAACAAGGGGCTCACTGAGTTGGGCAAACTTAGGGAAGAACTGATGGTAATACCCCATCATCCCTAAAAATACCGGTATATCCCGTAGGTTTTTGGGGGGGGGCATTCTGGAAATCGCTTAAACTTTATCTTGTATAGTTGGATTCCTTCTCAAGAAATGGTATTTCCAAGGAAGTTTAATTTCTTTTGGAAAAAAGTACATTTTGAAGGTTTTAATTTGATAGTTGAGCGTTGTAAGCGTTGGAATACCTCTTTCAAATGATCAAAGTTCATTGAAGGTCTTCAAAAATATGGTAATGTTGTTAAGATAGACGATAATGCAGGTTAACTTGAGATCCTGCAAAATGTGATCCATTGCACGCTGGAAAGAAGCAGGTGCATTGCACAACCCTTGGGGTAATCGCGTGGGTTGGAAAAGACCTTCACTGCATATCAAAGCGCATTTCTCCTAGTCTTGGGGAGATAAATACATTTGCCAATAACCACTGGCCAAGTCCATGGCAGAGAAAAAATTTGAGCCTGAGAGATGAGCCAGGGCATCGTCAATGCGCGGGATAGGATAGCTATCCTTTTTCATGAGATTGTTTAACCTGCGGTAGTCCATAACTACCCAGTGACCTCCATTTTTTTTCTTGATTAGCAGTAGGGGGAAGACCAAGGGCTTTGCAAAGGAACTAATAACCCCGCGTCTAATAACTGCGTGAGTTCCATCCTCATTTGTTGTTCTTCCACCTTTGACTTGTGATAAGGTTTAGACCATATGGGATGAGCATCACCCACATCAATGGAGTGGCACCAACCCTTCATGTGGCCATAATCATTGTCCAACTTCGAAAATATATCACTATACTCACCCAGAAGAGTTTGCACTTTCTCCAACTCATCTGAGGTCAGCTCGTCCGAGATATGGACGTTTGGTAAGGTACATACTAGGCTATCTGCAGGCAGGCCTAAATCTGCCATCGAGCCAATAGAGTGGATTTGTTCAACTTCCTCCACAGGGAGTAAAAACCCTCAGCCCACCTCCTGATGCTTTTTTACGGTTATGTCCTTTTTGGTGAGGTTTCCCAACAATAGAATAATAGGCCTCTGATAGGCTGGGTCTAAAAGGCCAGGCAATACCTGAGGCTCAAAAGGGCTAACTCCATCGATGCTTAAGAGGTGTAATAAGCAGTGGCGCGGGATTTGAAGTGTGATTTTTGTATCAACCACTCGTTGTTCACCTGGCTTGATCACTACTTCATTGGCCGCATAAAATGGAATACCATCGCTAGCCTCCACAGAATTGGGCAATTTCTTAGTGTGGCGCCCAGAAGTGACATAATGTAATGACAAAGCGGAAGAGGGGTATTCAACCAAGCAGGTGTAGTCATTCTTGACGGGTTCTTTGTTGGATAAGATTAATGGAACTTCGTAGCTCATTAAAGATAGGAACCCTTGCTTCAGGTTGATGATGCCATCATATTTACTCATAAATTGAGTACCTATGAGCATATCATAGGAGTTATTATCTAAGGCCACAGCAGGGGATGATAGGATAAGCTTCCCAACGCATATGGGAAGAGAGGGGTAAGCCCCAAGAGCGCGGGTGTTGTTTGGGCCCGCAGTTCCAAATTCCTTGATACAATCCAAGTCAGGCATCAATTTAATATTTTTCATCAGCCGAGATGAAATTACATTTACTGGAGAACCTGTATCCAGGATAGCCATTACCCAGACTTTGTGAACAACTACTTCAACCTTGGTAAGTGTGCTTCCAAAGTTGGCCAATAGCACTAAGACCTCCTTAAGATGAAAAGTGGAGGTTAATTTGAGGGAGGTCTCAGGGTGAGTCTCCATAATAGACTGCATGGTATGCCTTCGCTGTAAAGGGTGAATTAGACTTGATAGGAGCTTATCAGCATCGCTGGCTGTCTCAATAGTTTCCATACAAATTTATAACTTGGCGGAGGTAAATTTCCTCAGGTATGGTGGTTTCATCTACTCCTTCGGCGTTTAGGCGATCAGGGACCTCCACTTCCTCAGGATCTCCCAATAAGTAATACCCAGCATCATTGTAACCCCCCTCAGAGTCGGCCCCCAAGGTATTCTCAACCATGGCAAGGTTGTAACTGAAATGGGGGATATACCCCTAGGGCACGCACTTGTTGGCTAAGTGGAAAGAGAACCCTCAGTAGGGATCTCTGCTTTACATTGCGATGAAGCTGCAGATGTTGCAGAGAGGATAGGCCTAGGTGGCCTCACTCCCAATGGTTCAATAGACTGTTGCTCTAGATTTTTAAGATGGGAGAAAAAGCTAGATAGTTGCTTCTTGAGAGAAACTAGTCAGAATCCAGGAGAGCTGCTCACGTTTGCAGCCTCCATTACTTTTTTAATACTTTATCGAAGTATTCAGGGGGATTGACCCCTGTAGTGGGCACCAATTTGTGGGATCCGCCAATGGATGCCACAAATAATTTAAGAAAGTGAGATATTTACTTTTTTCTAAAGTATAAAATAACACTTATTAAGGTTTTTTGTGTTTTTTATTATACAGGCAGTGCAAAACCAGAAAAGGTCCTTTTCTCAATACTAGCTTTTCCTATTTAAACTAGTTTGGATTTTGAGACCATCAATATTCGAGGCAAAAGAATACAAAGCTCAGTCCTCCAAATTGGGAATATAGGTTTTCAGCCTATCAGATCAGAGATAAAATTTTTTGAGGCAAAACTGACCCATGTGGTAATGATTTGATGTACTGTATCCAATCACCTTTGAGTAAAATCTTTTCACCTCAGCGGTGAGCTGACTTGTGTGGTAATGATTGGCTAATCCTTACCCTATCATCATCAAGTAGAATTGTTGCACCTCAGGAGGGCTCAGATCTGAGTGGTAATGATTTGTTCATTTGCACCCAATCATCAACGGGTAAAATCTTTTCACCTTGCAGAGGTTTGGATCTGTGCGATACTGAACACCTCGGATTCAGCTGAGAAGTCAGAGTAATCCTATTATTAGTTTTTACCTTTTTAAGGCCAATCTTGATTAAAATCCTTATTTCTCCGATAGTCAGTATTCCACCAAGAATCCACTAGGGTCTTTTTGCCTTTTGTACTCATATCATTAATAACTGCAATATTATTTGAAGTTTGGGAAGGTGATGGGCCAATCATGGAAGCAGATTCAGAAGCACTCATACCTCCAACATTCTTTCTCCTAGGTTGAGAAAGTGAATGTCCGACACACCCAAACCTGTGCTGATCATGTAATAGCACCATATCTTCATCTTTGAACTGTGCTAGGCCACTTTACCATACCTGGTTGGCAGCCTGGATTTTGATTTTCTTGGCCAAGCTGAGCGAGTATGCTTCAGTTTGTAAATTAATCAGCATTTTTGTAAGGGTGGTTGTATATTGTTGCAGATCCATTCTGCCAGTGTCCTCTACACAGGCATATAGCAGCGCAGGCAGAGCGGGGTGTCGCCCATAAAGCAATTGGAAGGGGCTCTTTCCCATGACAGAATGATAACTTATATTATAGGCGAACACCGCGGTAGAAAGAAGGGTACTCCAATCGGAGGGTCTATCTGTAACTAACTTCTGGAGTATATTCAACAGAGTCCTATTAACCCGTTCAACCATTTCATTGGACTCAGGGTGATATGGGGTTGTTAAGACCCCAAGGATGGCCATTAATTCGTTGAGCTTGGGTAAAATGTGAGAGGTGAAGTTGGGTCTATTGTCAGTAAGGATAAACTGTGGGAAGCCGTGACGCTGTATGATGCATTCCATTATGAAAAAAGCCACAGTAACTGCCCCCAGATCCCACATTCCTGCGCCTCAACCCACCTGGTCAAGTGGTCAATTGCCACCAGGATTTACTTAGACCGATTAGCTCAAGTTGGCAGAGGTCCCATGACATCAACAGAGACTGTATGCCAAGCAAAGTGAGGTTCCATCAATTGGTATGAAGTCTTCTGATGGAATGGCTTCTCCACCTGGCACTGGTGGCAGCAAGACAGGATCTCAAGCACATCAAATTGCATGCTTTCCCAATAATACCGCGGTCTTAACAATTCAAGAGTTTTCTGGACTCCACCAGGGCCAACTGCTCAGTGCGCAATCATAATAATATTTGAGCGGGTGTAAGGTTTTGGGATATTCACGGTAACATCCCCTATATGCTTATACAATTCCCCATTTCTTAGAAATGTTTGGTCCTGAGTCCATATATAGTAATTTGATAACTTGAGGTGGTTCATCATCGTACTTCCTGCTGAGCATTTTACCAAACATCATATCACTTAAATTCGTCATAACTTCAATTGTTGGTAACTTTAATAAGCAATTGGCGTTCTGGTGTTTTTCTCCTGGTCGGTGAAGATTCTCAAAGTCATAAGCTTGCAACTTTAGAGCCTATCGAGCTAGCTGCCCCTCAGGCTCCCTTAAATTCTGCAACCAGCGCAATGATGCATAATCTGTCATGACTTTAAACTTTACACCATGCAAGTAGACTCAAAACTGTTTATATGCATAGATCACCGCTAAGCACTCTTGCTCAGTTATGGTGTAATTACGTTCATGGCAATTCAACCTGCAGCTACAGTACCACGGGGTGTTCTTCTCCCTCATCGTCCTTCTGAGACAGGACTTCACCAACAGCGGAAAGTGACGCATCCATCTGCACTATAAATTCCTTATCAAAATTAGGGTAGCGAAACACAGGTGCACTAACTAACGCCATTTGAAGTGTATCAAAGGCGCATTGGCGTTGTTCCGTCCATTCAAACATGGCGTCTTTCTTTAGTAGCTCAAACAGCAGACCTCTGATGCAACTGAAATTGGGTATGAATAATCAGTAACAACCTACCGTCCCCCCAAAACACCTGAATGTCCCGCTTATCAATTGGCTTAGTCATCTTCTGGATAGCTTCTAACATGGCTGGTTGAGGTCTTAGCCCAGTCGCATCCGCCACAAACTCAAGGTACTCAAGCTGACCCTTAAAGAAGTGACCTTTCCAAGGCTTAATTTTATTATTGGCCTCAGCCAGTCAGCGAAATACCTCTTCCAAATGGGTAAGATGCTCAGTGAACATGCGAGAGAAGACATTAATATTGTCAAGATACACAAGAATGCACGACAGCTTCAGATCACCCAGTATAGTGTCCATTGCTCTTTGGAACATATCCAAGGTGTTACATAGCCCTTGCGGCATGTAAGTTAGTTGGAAAAGCCCTTTTGAGGTGATTACAGCGCATTTTTCTTGTTCCGCCAAAGGCAACTCAATTTGCCAATAACTGGATATCAAATCCATAGCTGAGAAGTAGCAGGCTCCACCTAGCCAATACAGCGCATCATCAATCCGTGGTAGAGGGTATAAATCTTTTTTGATGATACTATTGAGCTTCTGGCGGTTAATTACTACACAGTTAGTGCCATCCTTCTTTTTAACAATTAGGACAGGAGAAGCCCACAGACTCTTAGATGGTTTGAGCATTCCCTGTTCTAGCAGCTTGTCAATATCCTCAGTGACAACTTTTTCAGATGCCCGTGATTGACAGATTGGTCAAGACCTGATGGGGGGATGATCCCCAGTGTCCAATCAATGAACAACCCCCTAAGCACACCCCAAATCATAATTGTCAACTGCAAAAATCTCTTTATATTTTTGAAATAAAGCTTCCGCCTGCTCCTTCTGATCTTCTGATAACCCAAATAAATTCTCCCGCGGTACAACCATCATTGCGCCAAGATGTGGTTCAATGGGCAGACCAAATTCATCCTTGAACCAAACTCATGAACCTTATTGATCTCCTCAACTGGGTTCAGGTGTATAGATGCTATAATCTGATGTCAGTGGATTTGAATTGGTCTGTTCTGAAGATTTGCTATCAAAACCTTGATTTCCCCATGGCCTAAAAGTATGATGCCTGGAGCCACGTGGGGCTCAAGCCATGATTTCTGATAAGGCCCAATGATCTCTCCGTAGAGCCCAGCTGGCACTTCCACTTCTAACTCAGTATCTAATATTACTTGATGTCCAGAGGAAATAGATATAGCTCCAGCTGCTCTAAGTGATATCCCTTGGTATTCATATATCTGATGGGGAAGGGCCCGAGTTTCCCCTTTTAATTGATGATATTGCACTGGAATCACCCTATCGCTGTAGGCAAGGTTGATCTGTCACATATGCACTGAGCTCTTTGGCACTCCACTGGAGGTTAAATAAAATGGGATCCGCTGTCCCAAATTGGCTAGGGTCTCTTCTATCATGTCAATGAAAGCCCTATAGTGTCGCATAAAGGCAGTCCCATTCAACAGATTATAGTTGCTATTTGGTAATATCACCGCCAGAGCCACAACAACAATGGATATGAACCGCAAATTGAAGCACGCTATATGCTCCCTCAGAAATTGTGGTTTCAGTTCCAGCGGTCCCATACACCATCTGGTGGTCTATGTCAAGTTTTTAAGGACAACTTCGTCACCAATTTAGTGGAGACAATATTAACAGGGGCGCCCAAACTAACTATAGCATGTACCCAAGTTTTAGCTACCACAATGTCACAGTAAGTGCATTCTGAGTAAGATGAATGTCAGCTATTTACTACGTGTATGCTTAATGATTAATGGTTTCCCAGGAAACTCATAATACCTGCACCAATTTTAGGGTATTGGGTTACAATAGTGTCCACTGGAAGGGCAACATCTACTCCTCTCAGGGACAGGGCATCTGCAAATGGTTCTCTCTGATCTGACGGACTTTGGTCGAACATCGGACAAGCATAAAGCTTTAGTCAATCTGAAAAGTCTTTTTCCGCCATTTCTTCAATGCGTGCTCAGGTCAGCATATTTACTCCCCCAATTGGCTGTTGGTAGAGGAATGTATCATCATACTGAGAAGCTTCTGCTACATTTAACTCAGTAGATTCAGGTGGGACGTTTGAGTTCAGTGTAGTGGAAGTGGAGGGTCCCTTCTCTACTCCACACTGACTTTTCCCTGATAGCTCTGATCCTGTTATATGAGAGGGATCCATCAATTGGGGAACCATTGTCCCATGTGCCCAGTGCGACCACAATTAAAGTAACTTACTCCATAGGCCTACAGCTGTGTTTAGTATAAGTTATTCCACTTGGTAGATGGTTCATAAAAAAATTAATGTAATTAGACCCCCATTGGAAAATGACTGCTGCCGATCAGCGTAGTTAGGACCAGAATGGTAGTTAGTCAGATGTGGATTGGTAGTTAGGGAACACCCATTGGACTGCAGAGAGTATCCTGATGAAATCCTCACTGACCAGTTAACTCCCCCACCTGATTAGGGTGGACAACCACAACAGTGCGGGTGTGCTCAGTATTGAGTGGAGGGAAAGTTACAGCTAAGCAACATAAAAACTGGACAAGCTTAAGAAGAATTACATTGTCCTCTAACAATGGGGCCATGACATTGTAAAGTTCAGGGTATGGCTTTACCGCTGAGGCCATTGCGATATACACATCAACTTCAGATAAAATCCCTGCCCCAATCAGCACATGTGCTTCCATCATAAATCGGTCAGCAAATGTGGTGAGGGTTTCATTATGCTGAAACCTGATGGTCATGAACTTGGCTTTTTGATGTGACATTTTTGCGGTTCCACCAAACAATTGCAGCACCATCTCCTTAACTTCATGGTATGAAATGGAACTAGCTGAGAGGTAACAAATGACTTGATCCGCACTCCCAACATCCAAAGAGGAGAGCAATAGTTTCACCCTCCGCCAATCTGAAGTACCTTCAGTTGCAAACTCAAATTGGCAAAAGAACCCATGAATATTTCCTTCGCAATCAAATGGCGGTAACTTATCACTGAAAACCTTCTGCAACAACTCATCTTGCCTTTTGAGCACAGTATCTAATGGGAGTCTCAGCTCTTCACATGCAACAGGCCCAGCATGTCGTGCAGATTCCTTATCAAAGCACCTTAGATGCGACATAGCTGGCAGCTGAGTTTTCATTGTAGTATTATTGGTCAATGGGCCCCCTGTAGTGAGAACCACTGTTGAATCTTGGCGATTCCATATGTACCTGTTGAAGGGTATTTTGCACAGGGTTTCAGCCATAGAACAATTAAAATGGATGATATGACAATCACCCATTCCTTGATACAGTTGTAAACAGTTAATATATATATAATAAAATGTGAGCAATTTCCCTTAAACACTTCTTTTTTATTTCAATATATTAAATTGGCGGATCTTCTTCTAGTCCGCTTCCTCTTTCTTCTTTTCTACACCTCCTAAAAACCCCTTCCTCCAGTCTCCTTGTTTCACTAATATCTCAGTGACCCTAGTTGGTACTGACCCTTTTGCTTAGTTATTTGTTTCGCCGTCTTCTCATTGGTTCAGCTTGTTGTTCTTTTATTATTTATTGCCCTGATTTGAGGCGATCTAATGTAACAGCTGTTGAATGTCGACCTTGCCCTATTGCCTCATTTTGAAGGCAATCCAATATGACCCATTATAACTCATTTTCGCCTCATCTAAAAGCGATCAATTACTTATAGCTCTGAAACATCCTCAGCGGATTCTGTCCATTGAACCTTTGGAAGAATTTTTCCAATGATTTGCTTGGTCATAATGGTGGCTTGTCGTCCAGTCATATAGATTTGTGACACATATAAAATGCCAATTAAAAGGAATGACCAAAAATCAAACCAAATCAGTTACACCTATTAAACAATTAAATCTTTACCAAGAATATTACCCAAAAACAACTATACAAATTGAAGTGTTAGTCAAAACCCAGAGGCAAGGCGCATTGGAGCAGCGCCATTGTACAAATCTTAACCTGATCAGCATATCACCAAATTAGAACAAGCATTAAACAGAAGAAGTACTGTAGCCATAAACACAGAAGCGGTTTTGAGCAAGGGGCTGCCAAAAATCCTGGGTCAAGGATATCCACCACAAGAAGGAGCTCATGGATACAAGAAGAAAGTCAAATTGATGTCGCCACCAAGGCAAAGATCAAAAAGAGACTGAAAGGGAATTCATGAAGCCCTACACTATTACCATTCTTTATTCACAATTTTTTAGCAAACTAAACTTATCTTATATCCTGAATTTGTGCTACAAGTATAAAATTGTATCAATTTTTTATTACTATAATAGCTTTTACTACAGAATCTCTATTTCTATTATTTTTTTCCACTTATATTAGATTAATTGAAGAGTTCGCTAGTAAACAGTCTGGGATCTAAGAAATAGGAAACTCCCATGAAAGGATACTTTTGTTGCTGATAACGCCAACGGTGAGGTTAGTCAAGGCTTCCATTGAGTCTAATGCCAGAGGTCAAAAACTGAGGTTAAATCTTAGAGCATCAATAAGGGTAACGTCATCAGAAAGATAAGTATTTATAACCAGCAATTAATGTTACATAAATATCATTAAAAATAGATTTACCAAGTGAGGATTACTATTCCCCTTCAGAAGATCGCCGGCGTCTAATCTGTGTTTGACAAAACCCCACAACAGCAACTCACCCACCCAAGTTAAGAGAGCAAAGGCAAACGTTCTGGTTACTGCATTTGTTTTAAGTTTACCCATTTGAGCATCAACACTAAAGTGATTATCTCCAAATTGAGAAACCAAATATTAAAACAAAATTTGCACTTTAAATCGCTACAGTGCCTCTAGATTCAAATATAACACTGAAACATTGATCAGCTCCAGCATTATAATATGTGCTTCACAATAGAATCTAAGATTTAGACCAAAAATATCTAGTAGAATCAAGGATATGAGGTTGATAACTTGTTACTAAGACATAAGCACCATTTGTCTATCAGATGTGATTGAAAATTGATAAAAATTCACAAGTCTAACTATTTAAACCAAAATATACCCCTTTTATATATATATATATTTCTATATTTTCAAGTAAAAAGACTTCATATATTTCTAAAAATTCTTAGTGTTTAGTTTACTTTATTGCTAATAAATAAAACTTAAATTAGGTTTGGACCACGCTAAGAGACATATAGAGGTTGAGTTTTTTAATGAGCTAAAAACCACCATCAAGTCTTGTCTAAGACTTCAAAATGGCTTAATATGCTTGGAAAATGAGTAAAAGTTTTGATGCATTAAATGATAGAACCTAAAGATGGCCTTATGACGAACCCTTGCTTAAATATATAAATTATCGCAGAAGACACAACTAGCAGTTAAAATTATATGAGAGAGAGGGCCATCCTAGTGATAAATGGTGCTCACTAAAAGGGGATACACTATGTGATTATGGAGATTTTTAAAAATATACTTTGAAAATACACCTTTAAAATGAAGTATAGAAGACATAAATTTGTAAAAAAGGCTTCCAAACTGAAGCGACAAGTAGCCCATTTGACAAGTGATCTAGCAAGAAATAAATAATAACTACAGCAGCGTAAGTTATGGAGGAGAATGTAGATTAGTTAGAGATAGCGTTATATTTTTGAAGCTAGAGAATGATGCTAATGTTTAGAGCTTGAAGATGATTGACAAGAAACAAAAATGCCAAGGTTATCATAGTATCTGTAGCTTGAGATTAAGAACCCAAACAATTAGCATCATCCTCCCCGCAGACATCTACCAAGTTTAGGAGACCGTAAAGTTAGTACTAACAACACAGCATTGTTTAAACACCATGCACGCCTGACTAAACCAAATTGGATTAGAATTTTAGACTATACTTTAAGACTAAGTCATTCCTGGTAAAGAAAACTATAACCAGATTCCTATAGCACTAATGAAGTATGGATGGAGAAAGTGACAAGCAGAAGCCTCGCCATGTTCAGGGATGTATGAGCAGAGAAGCATATGAGATGATTGAATCCACTTCTTTGACCCCACCTTTATGGGTTAAAGTTGACGACATACTTATATCTGAGTTTAGTAGTGCTTAAAACGTGAATAACACATAGCAAGATTTTTAATAATGTATAATGGTGAGCCATTTAGTTTTGAACTAAGCGAACTATTAATAACTCTAAGCAGCAGCATTGAAATAATTGTGCTTAATCTCTCTTTCATGTTGATCACTTGTTTTATTGTTTTAGATTTATAGATTTTTTCCAATAAAATACCTTTTCTATCACGCTATTCCATTACTATGCTGATTTAACTGAAGCTTGTTTCCCATGAATGGGGTGGTGGTGCATCACCTAGTGTTTTTCAGCTACTGCAAAAAGCTTCTCATACTGGCTCTGAGGACCCCTACGCATTAGTTTGTTTTGTACCACCTAAATACCTAGCCCATAATCTCATGCACTCCTAGGCAATTCTTTGTAGCTCCCTGGTTCTCAATTAAAGCAAGCATCACTTTGGACAGTGGGTTAATATGAAAACACTTTCCATATGTAAGTGCAGCCATTATTGAAATGGCCTAAAATGTTTGAAAACCTTCTTGATTATAACTTCTCAACCCTTTTTAAGATAAATCAACCTTGGCTTTTCCTGTGAAGCCCATGACATGGCACCAACAATGCTGCCACTAATCTTTAGAAAAACTTTATCACCATTTGCACTCAGCTGCTAGTTGATGCCACTCTGGTGGTTTACTTTTCTTGCTTGTTAGTCACTTATCACCATGAAGCTACATCACGAGTTCTTAGAGGTTTCAGCAAAAATAAGCTCCAACCCAGTCCATAAGTTCATAATTACTAATGAGGTCATCTATCCTGCGGAGCCTTGCGCTCTTATAACAATTCGCCTCTTCCACTGGGACACTCAACTGGTGATTACTTATGCTTTTTCATCCGCTACACCTCAAATATCCTTTAAGGCACTGTGTGAAAATGGCCTCGCTATCTGCCCAATGTGTTTTAGCTTGTACTACTCATAACACAAGTGTTTGCTCCTGACGCAACTGCAGATTCCACTCTGCCCCACCAATTCACCTGTTGTTGTCCCTAATGAAGTTTTCTTCTCGTGAGGTCAATCCTTCCTGCTCCTCCCCTTCTGCCGCTGGTGTTGCTCCTATTTTACCAACCAATCAGCTAAATCTTACCAAGCTTTTCCAGCACAAATTGCAGCTCAAGCTTCAACTGGACTGTCCTGATTAACAATTAGCGCCCCAAAAGTTCCCACTTTAAGCCAACCATTGCTTGTAGCATGCCCAGTTTTGGCTAACTCCAGCTTATACAATTTTATGTATTTTTGAACGATGCTAATTATAGTATTGTCATGTGGCCCAATTTTTAGAAAAAAATTTTCAAGACACCTTCCAGCCCTGCTCTTAGTACCAATTACGCACAGGTATGGGCTTCTCCACGCACAAATGCACCATCAGCTTGCGGTTGAATTGGTGCTGCCATTACCAACACCTCCGCCAAGTGACCTGTGAGGTAATGGAGCCAATTTGTAAGGGCGCAACCCTTCCAAACTTCCCAGCTGACTTAATCAAAGAAGCTCAATTTGATATTGAATAGCTAACATATGCCTTGACGTACATGTATTGAAGAGGCAAAATTATTTCTCTCTGACTTGAATCACCCCTCATATTTCCAACATCTCTTGGATAACTTCCTGAATTATGAAGATAAAAAAATAACAATATTATTAGCATATTGAGTACATTGAAGTGATGAATACTGTAGGTATGTTGACAAGTTAAATACCATGCTTTATATCTTTTGCTACTAATGGACGACGCACATGACTCATATTGTCTGATATGGCGTGCTAATTAAAACGAATGGTACTTTTAATAAACCCTGACCCCCTCCCCATCTGACATGGCCGCTTAGACCTACCGCCATGGTTCCATGTGGAATTCTCTATATAAGTTTTTGCTTTACATGAAAACAAAGATCTGGCGACAATATCCCACAATGTTTTGGGCTCCACTAGCATTAAAAATGGACTTGTACTTTAAGCCTTATTATCATGAAATAGGTTCTGCTCAGCTCATTAGAATCTCAACTACAACCCTTGACTCACATGACCTTGGCTTAAAACCCCCAACCTGTTAAGCCATCAAGGAGCCCATGATTGATTTCCACGCCGCCTATAAGACTTAGCCTAAGCACCAGACATCACCAGCGCTGACCTAAAAAGCTGTTTAAATTGCTCAAAGTCACAACATTAAGCCTAAAGAGAGAGCATAACGCCCTGTCATTTGGAAGTACCCTGAAAAGTTCAAAAAAACTATAGGCAAGAAAAAGTAATTCCAGAGAATCTTTTCCAGGTAAAATAAAAAAAGAAATACAAACCTAAAAAACATAAATATCAGTTAACTTGGCTTTTAGAACACATTGTAACTTATGATGCCAAGCCTGGCTTGAGAATGGAGTATGGTTATACTGGAAGGATCCCATATGACTTGACTGTCTCAACCTATCTATGATCAAACCGAAACTTTTTCAATCCATAAAACAATCTTGATAAGCACAAGCAGGTAAGGCAACTAATGTGTTGAGACATTAGTAGATGGTGATAAGTTAGTTGATATTATCTCTATGAAGATTAAACAAAAAGATATGAGTCACTTGAGACTTTTAAGGAGTCTTAAATCCCTAAAGAGGAAAGAGTACTCACTCAGACTGAGAGTGCAATACCTACTGCGTCCATGTCAATTGGAAAGCATCATGAAAATAGAAGTCACAATTTGCAAAGTCAAAGTAATTGCAGTAATGTATACTTCTACTCCTGTTAATGTCTCATAAAAGCTCATGAAGGAATTTAAACTTTCACCGGAAATTATTTTACCAATCCAAGTTTTTAACTTCTGGAACTGAAGAAAATAAAGCATTATGAGCAACTTCAACACTTTCTATTGATTTGGACGCATTGTCATTTATAAACATCTATTTCTTGAGAATGTTTTTAAAGATTCCTCATGGAACTCAAAATTCTAGTAGATTTTTGTAGGGATCCTTAATTCCAATCAGAGTTAATAGGTCTTTTACCTACAAGATGTCACTTATGTTCCAAGATCAGGAGAAAAAGAAGATGAAACAAGTATGCTTTATAAAAGAGACCTTTTCATTACGTCAGCTAATCATAATATGAAGATAAAAGGCACTAAACAACTACTTTTCATTGATAAAGTTAAATTAATACTACCCTATATGACAATAAAATGAATCTTCAACCAGGAGAAAAAAGATTTTTCTTGTAAACATCAGTACGTATATTCCTAAACAGATGGCGATCAAGATATAATGTCCCTTTGAAGTCAAAAATTATTAGCCTCAAGTGTTGCCAAGATTCTGTAATTCCGCTTAATAAGGAGAGACCAAAGTTTAATAAAAAATTATGATTGATCCTGTACATGTCAATAAGAACAAACAATAGCTAAATTGAATATGGATTGATATCAACACTGAGTCAGACCTTTGAAATATATGGCATTGAAGAGATTGAGGTACATGAGTCATTTTTACAAGAAGAATGCAAACACAATGTGCTTCTGGACCACTATGAGGACTAGTTAGCATGTGAACTAACAACTATATACTATGCAAAGAAGGTTTCACAAGTTTAATACTGGGAATATAATTCCTTTTTTTGATCCAAAGTACTTTGATAATTGGGCTAATAATAAGAAGAGATCATATAGAAAAAGGTTGCAGAAGTTAATTAAAATGGGTTGATACGTCCACTAAAGAGTCTTTGGAAAGCGCTCCATTTATATCGCTTAAGAATGGTAGTACCCACCGGATTATAATGGATTATTGATGATTGAGCAACCTAACAAAGTAGGTTTGTACCATTTTTTCATGCATTGACATTGCTCTGTATTGACTTGGAGGCTCATAATACCTCTATATAATGGGCTTAGCCATATGATACTGAAAATGTAGGTATCTATAGAGACTAGTAAAAATGCGCGTTAATACCAGCCAAGGTCTTTATATTAACACGTATGCCACAGTGCTTGTGCAACGCCATGGCTTCTTTTAAAAATTTTTACCATATATTCTAAGGTTTAATGATTAGCGTGACTTATCTTTGAGTTTTTGTGTGTCCATTAGGTCACCCAGCGCAGGCAACTTTGTGGGATGAAACCCATGGTATTGCCCCCTGCTACGCTAAAGCTGCTTAAATCTAAGCACCACATATGTGGGCCTGACTGCGGGTGGGGTGCTCACACCACCCCATGCGTGATTTATCTATTTTAACAATATCAAGATATTAAGAAAACAAGGAGCACCTTGGCATATCTGAATGATTTGCTATAGTTTGAGAGTAAGTTATAAGTTGAAGAGCAGTAACTTTTTATTTAAGAAGAGTCAATTAAAGTTCTTTGTGCAAAAAGTGCACCAAAGAGGTACCAAAAACATCAAGTAAAAGTTAAACTCATATATAAGATAAGTTTGCCAAAGTGCATATGATATGTATATGTGCTTTTGATCATGGTAGGCTACTACAATAAGTTTTTGCTAACTTCTTGGACATAACAAAACCACTCTCTTTTAGACAAAAGAGTACTATATCATGAGAACTATAACAAGAGGACGCATTCTTTTAGCTCAAACAGCTGTTAATTAAAGCAACAATATTTTCATATCTCTCTTTCAAAGACGTTTTACCTATACAAAAGATGCCAGAGAAGTTGCTATGGTACCCATATTAGCATAATTAGATGAGGACAAGGTGGAACGCTATATAGATTTTTACCCAAAATCTTCTATACTGGAGCTGAACGAAACTATAAAGTTGTATAACATGTATATGTATCTTTAGTTTTAGTTTTCTGACATTTCTGATGCTATCTACGGAATGAATGTCAATAAAATCACCTACAATGCCTAATTAAAGTGGCAGTCCAACATGAAGGACCCTGACAGGCGCTTTAAGATTTGTCAGTTTAGTTGCAAGCATATAGTATTTGAGATACAATACTGAGCTGGGAAAAAGTACTCAAAGGTGGTTGGTCTGTCACAGCTATCAAGATCCACATTAAAATACACAAAGATAAAAGGATTTATACATTAATTAGAGAATCTAAGAGTGGAGGGGAAAAAGAGAATGAAGCAGTAATGAAGATTATAAAGAGTTGCTCAAGTTCAATAAGAATAAAATATAGATGATATAAGGAGTTTACTATTAACAAATGTTTGTCAAATGTAATTTGAGTGAGAAAGTAGCTATCCTCATGGAATGACACCACCAAAGTGGCCATGAAAGACTTCAGACGAGTTATAGCTACCTTTAAGAAGAAGTTTTACTGAAAACACATTTGGATGGTATCAGTCAGGCAATGAACTTCTGCGTTGAACATGCCCTTTATAAGTAATTACAAAAAAGTTTAAAAATAAATTATGTCTCTAGTACTGTACCATTTCACGATGCCTCCATTAACGTTGTAAGACCTTTCACGTGGTCATCCAGTGGAAATTAGTATATTATTGGTGACATATACCACTTCATCAAGAGGGTAAAGTGATTACAGTGAAGTATTTGACTTCAATATTTACTAAGAGGTGATTATCTCAACAATACTCACATTTTAATGATGTCAATAAGTATTGCTCTTTACAAAATGGACAAAAATTATCAGACGTTGTGAGACTTATAATGTATTTAGTTGTAGTCTAGAAGCAATTACCACACATCAATTTGGAAGAAATGAAAGCTTAGAGTACGTTAATGGACTCTAGCATCAATACTCAAGAAAGTTGAAGCCAACCACATATATAAATTAAATAGATTGTTGTCCTCAGCCTTTCTTTCTTCATTGATTGAGAAAATCATGGGACTATGGGCATGTCACTTTCAAATCTCTATAGGGAATAGAAGCTACTCAACAAGCTTGCTACCACTGATTTTTGGATGCAGACATAAAGGATTAATAATCAGACAATATCAGCATTAGTTGACCGCTGCATTAGTCAATATCTAACTTAATTTTTAATGAATAACTAAGAAGTCACTCAAGGAGAGTATCAAAGAGAGCAAAAAAATTTATTCCAACTTTTGATATGTGATGGAAGGCCATTTTTTATCATATTTTTGGAGGACAGCTATATAAGTTACAGGCCGTCTGGACAGAACCTACGATTGTGCTTTTGAGAATATTAACTTAATATTTTAATAATTATAATACAACGCTTATCACTTAAAACGAGCTATGTAAAACATTCTAGTCTTTACCCAGGTCTTGTCTTGTTGAAGTTAATTTTGAGAAAAGCTCAATTGGTAGGGTATATGCCTCTTTTATAATTTGCTTTGATCACATGCTCAATAAAGTTCAAAATTTTTAGGAAGTTTTTTACGCTCAACTGACTTTTTCTAGGCACCGCTCCTAGCCTATGTTGACTTAACTGACTCCTTCTTCCCCAGCGTGGGATGGCGATGTGCTGTATTCTGGCGTTTATTAATCGCCTCCAAAACGTCCCTGGGCTGGCCCAGTTATTCCCATGAACACTTCCATTCGCTACATCAAACCTCAGGACTTAGACCACCACCACGCACATACTCATGCAGAGCTCAGGAGCCCCTGATGGTCCCTCAGAGAAACCTGCGTTTTGGCCTTTGGGTTGAGTATGGAACCTCTTCCCCTAAGTGAGCGCAGCCATTATTGAGATGGCTACAGCAGTTTTAAAAACTGTCAGATATATAGTTTCTTCCCTTTTAATAGTGTACTATGATCTTTGCTTCACTTGTGAACCCCACGTCATGGCTGCAGAACAACTACTTTTTATATTGTATAAATAACCTCATTCCAACCATCAAACATAGCTTTCCAGAAGAAGTTACACTGGTAGTATAGTATGATGGCTTGTAATCCCACCTCTCTCCTAAACACCTTTGTCACAAACTCATGGAGGACTTGGATGCCTACAGCGCTGACATCATGCTGCAGTTTATGGTTCCCAATTGTACCAACCATCTTTATGTCCTTGCACATTTCCATGATACACCCTTTCTGTCATAACACCCACTTAGTGATACTCCCAATCAATGATCAGATGCACCCCTGATCAGAACTGCACCCGATCATCCCTTCTGGACATCAAAAACAGTCGCTCCATCTGTCTCTTGTATTTTAACTTGACCATTAAAAGTGAAAATGCTCAGAAGTCTCTGCGGAAGCTGCTTCTGCCGCTCCCCCTTTTGCATCGCCACACCAATGGTTTAAATAAACCTTTTAAAAATGGTTGATTCTCCCCCACCCTCATCTGATGAGGGTGCTCTCCCACCACCCTGCCCAACCAAGGCTTGTCTTCCAGAACCATTCCTGAAGCAGACTGCAGATCATGCACTGGTGGATTTGCCATGTCTTACTTTGTGCAGCCAAACAGCATCTGCCAAACATCCAACTCCAGTTGCTGGCCCAGCGCTTACAGTATCAAGTACTTTTAACACTCTTAAATGATTAACAAACGTGAATATGCATATGGATTCAAGCTCAACTTGACTGGGTAGAATTCCTCACACAACCCCAATTAAACTCCCCGCTGCCATTTCTGTCTAAAAAACGTATTTCAAATTCTTATAAGGATTCATAAAAATACTGTCAAAGCAGCCGCTGCCCTTACCAAACCCTCCTCCACCAAGCCTATATATGACAATTGAGCCACTTTATGAGGATATCTCATCCTTAACTTCCTCCAAAAATTTCCCCAATGAAGAAAAATTTAAAAAAAGAACTTGAATTTGCAGCATGCCACACATGCGCTGATGCAACGAGATAATCACTGTTTGACCCCTACTATCCTTAATTTTTCCAACGCGTTAGGTCATTCACTTATGTGCTTCAACTTATTACCTTTGATGATCGCCAAATTGTCCAATATGTCAAGGTGATGAACACCACTGGCCTCATTCACGAGGAGAACCCTCACCTCGTTCTCCTTCTGCCCCACACTGCTGATGATTCACCACCCTTTTTGTCCGCCTTTGCCCACCACCTGAAGAAATTGACGCTGGACATTAAAGCCCCCAAACCCTCTTCCCCTTCTAATATGAATGCTTAGGCCAACGCTGCGGCACCATATCAGATTTTTATCTTATCATTCATTTGTTTGACACATAGCAAATAAAGACGCATGGAGGACCCCCTCTTGAGTTGGGCACCACTATTATAAAAAATCAGGGTTAATTCCTCTCTTTTGGAAAAGACCTTATAAAAATTTTTGAGAGAAACTATAACCAGAGTCAGATGGACACTGGCGATGGAGACTTTTTTATTTGATGTCAAAAATTCTTGATGGTCAGCAAAGATGATGGTCGTAAAACTTTATAGTTTATGATTAAAATAATTTTTTGACCAGTAAAGATGATGATCAAGGGTCTCAAGGTAATTAGCGACAGCTGTATTAAATTAATACTAAATGACAATGGCGGAAAATATTATAAAGCTCCTGACAATAGACAAATTCTAGTACTCAATCTAAATGCCTGAAATTATTTTATACCATCTAATTTTACCTTTAGATTGTCATACTGCCAAATTGAGTAGCTAACTGATCACATAGAAGCAAACAGCAGCACATGAAGAGCCTCAAGAGCCACATTTGTCATAAGGAATATGAAACAGCAAAGGTATACAGTATAGAGACCATGAGCTTTAAAGTATACTTTATTAGTTAAACTTAAAAGATTAATATAAACATGGCTATGAAATTCACAAGCCCTGAAACTAATTTGAAAGCACAGAACCGCATCTTGAGACTCTACTAAATGACTATAAATTAGATCTCATGCTTAGTATCCAAACCCAATTTTTACCTATGAATGTAACTTAATTATACTATACTAACAGTAAAGAAACTATCTATATATAATAAAATTTACTTTTCATAGTTTATATTACCTTAAGGTATAATAATTTGCATAATCTGCGTGAGTGTTACTATTAAAGGTTCAGGACTTAGCTTATTTATCAAGTACAGGTTGATAGGAGATCCAGTGTACTTAGTAGAAGCCATTAATAAAATTAAATTTAAGTTTGAACTAAGTTAAAAGTGCTTATGCCATGAGTTAAAGCCCTACCACAATATAGATGAACACTTATATATGGCCTGAAAGTACAACCTTTTAAAAATACCATTATTATTGCCTGCAGTTTAAAACAAACCTTCAGAATCTTATAAGTAAAGAGATAAATCTGCAATAAAAGCCTTTGTTAATTTAGAGAAAAAATATTTTACTGATTAAACATTGTCATTAGGTACTATCAACCTATCATCTGAGAAAGAAAAAAAATTGTGCAAAAATCACGTATGTGTTATTTTTTATTTGAGGTAAGCCAATCACGGGACGGACATTTCAAAAAAAGATATAAAATAAGAAATAATATATTATGAACCTTTTAAAGAGAAAAATAAAACTAAAAAAATTGAATAAACCAACCAGGATGACGATGGAAAACTGTTAAACGATCATGTGAAGGGGTAAAAGGGGTCAGGGGCTCTTCCTTGTCTTTTTGACATCAAGCAAGGTGTGGGCCCATGAGGACATCAAGGGAATGTGGAATCATCTGTGTGGGGGATCAATATTGCCATAGGGAGAGCCAGGCCAGGTACTATGCACCACAACAAAGGCGGTAATATATTGAGGCAGATCTTTCTCATCCTGGAGACATGCTTCAGGGAGATTAAGAAAGTGGCGATGTTGATAAAGGTGATCTTTGCTTTAGGTTTTTTAGTATTGCCACAAAATTCAAGAAAGAGTTGTGGGCGGCCTTATAGAACTTGAGGTCCTGCTTACCTGTCGCAGAATTGTGATCTGTGACAGATGGAGGAGGAACACTCTTGTCCAGCATTGTCAACATTTTAGAAACAGCTTTGCAGAGAGGACAGCAGTCAGGTGATGTTGCTGGGTTGACAGTGAGCTGATGATCGGAGAAGAACAACGCTGCATTCATTTTTGTGATATAAAATTGGTGGGAGAACTGGGCGTCATAATTGGGTTGTAAAAATTATTATAGGGTAAAGGCAGATGATTCAATAAGATCACTAAATTCAGAAACCTCGGTCAATAAGGACCTGGGTTTTTGATAGTACTTTACCAGGGCATTAACTTAGGTTTGAAGTTTATCTGATGAATGGGAGGAAGCTTAGGTTTATATGTAGTCCAAGTTGCTTCCTGATTGGATTTAAATGGTTATGGATGTGGGTTAAAGTTGGTACTGGTTGGCTGTTACAGGAACCGCAGAAGCAACGGGCTTTGGGTGAGGGGGTAAGATGCTACCCCATACTGAAAATGCCACAGGATTGGTAGCAGGTTGGGTACCAGTGGAGGTGGACTTGGAGAGTTGAAAGTAGCAAGAGAGGGGCATTTACGTTTTATGTAATACAACTCAAAACAGGCCAGGAAGATTGTCTGGCTGCCCATAACGTAGGTCCAGAACAGATTATTGGGGCAGAAGAGAGAACAGAATGGGTGGGGGTTAGCGGAGAAATTATATTTGAATAAGGGTGTATTGTGGCAAATGTAACGGATGAAAACTTCCCAATTTTTGACCGCCATCTTGCTTTAGGATTGGAGGATGGACGCCAAAAGATTGTCTGATATGAGGTTCCCTTAAGGTAATTGTTTTGACTCATCATACTCACCAATTCAACCTTAGACCTAGGGAAATTCGAAAATGAGAAAGACATACACAGGTAAACGAGTATTCAACCCCAAAATTAGCCTTGTTTTATTTATTTTTTAAATAAACATGCTGACAAATTTAATCCCAATAACATAGGGTACCACAATTGACACATGAAAAAACCAGAGTATTTGATGAATCAGTTCGCCACCAAATCCCAACTTTTTGTTAAAGATACAAAAATTAGGTGTGCCATGGGATACCAGGTAAGACAAGGCAAGAGCGTCCCCAAGGTCACCAGAGAGACCCACATGAGGGCAGGAAATGAAGATGAATTCTGAAATAAATTCAGAATCTCGCAGGCCCAACCTTTTAAGGTCGTACTTCTGGGGAGCCCCTTTGCACTTTTCTTTGCACCCCTAGAAGCATAAAGAATAGCTCAGGAGGGGCACAGCCCAGCACTGATCCCGCATGAACCTCTAAACCCCAAAATAGCATTTCATCTCAAGATTCAGCAATTCAAATCTTGAGTCTAAAATGTAACAATCAGTTCAACCTTACCATTACAGCAAATGCCAAGGCCCTGCAAGATGTGTGGCCCCATTTGCAACCACAAGTGGAAAGATGGGGTCTAAGCCATAAATAGGCCAAAGCAACCATCAGCTCCTGTTAAAGCACTGCAGAGGGGAGGTGGTTAGGCAAACCTGCAAACTGAACCACAGAAGTGGTGTCTGTGGGAAGCCAGGTATGAGTGGTGTAGAGAGGGGTGCCATGGAATACCAGGGTCACAGTTGCCAAAGTGGTGGCATTAGCTTTACAAGAAAAGCCCAAGTCTAAGTACTCCCTAAAGGTCATAATCTATGTCCCAGCGAGTTTTATCACAGCCTGAGAAAGTCAAATAATTGCTCTATCGTTGTATGGGAATAATTTCTATATTTGACCCTAAGGCCAGAATGCATTCAGCTTTGAGGGAGCATCAGGGGGCTTTAAGGCTCCACCCAAATATGAGCAAGGTGAATTTTGAGATCCTTGGAAGGGAAGAACTGTCTTTATGATTTGAGAAAACTGGATGAGCCAGTTAACGCTTTTTACCACAAAATGGAAAATGCTAGAGGGTTTTTTTTTGCTGCTGCCCCACCCTGGAGAGGGGTGGGGTTCTGACGGCATTGAAAGAACTAGTTGACGGGGGTAAAGTAGATTCCTATTCATTTAATTTTTGTAAAATCACTCAGAAAGTTACACTGAGTGTAAGCCCTGGGACCTACTATTGTGGCTTAATTGGAAGGAATTGCTGTTTAAAACCAAGAAGGGTTGCAAGCCAACGGCTGTCCCTCTATCACTCTGGGCAATTTGGCCCATGCGGTGAATGAGAGATGGGTCTTGCATACCCTCTAAAAATTGTTTCACCTCCTCCCCCATTCATCACTCAAGAGATATAGGGGAAATTTCAGAGGGTATGTTAGGAAGTGGTGGTGGACAGAAGCCATTACCAGCGGAAAGTTGGCGGTAATTTTCCCCAAGAGGTTCCTACCACTGGTTCAAGTTCTGCTGGAAAGGTCAAGTCAAGTCAAATTACAATGAAATTAAAATTGATTTATATATGGGCTTGAAGAACCCATCCACCATTTTTACACAGCAATAGTACAAACAAGCTCATCCCTGACAGGTACAGACATGGTAAACTCTATACTACCCAATGAACATGACCACGTGTGACCTATCTGTGGTGCAACCTGCTGTCTAATGGAGGCATCATCATTGCTCTAAGTGCAATAACGGTGGAATGAATATTCTAGCTAGCAAATTTGATGCCAATCTGACTGGGCTGGTCAGATCTGAGCTGGTATCAGAAACTTTTTATAATGTCAATTCACTGGGATTGAATCATGAAATATAATTTAAAAGTAGTTTGCTTAGTCTCAGCTCCCCATTTAGCAAGCATATAGGGCAGCAGTCCCCAACAGGTACTGCTGTTTCTCCATTTTTCCCTTTCCGTCATTTTGCCTAAATAATTTTTTATTTTAAAAAATCAAAGTCTATTTTGGAATTTTGGAGTTCAAATGGACTTTAGTGGCAATGATTTCTAAGTTTTGGAAACCCTGGACTATCCTTGTGGCTGCCTTCTTCCTGTCCCATCCATCAGTATGAGTTTATGTACCTGAAGTATTCTTGCCGGTTTTCTGGGTGTTCATCCACCCAGAGTTCCAGGATAGTTTTATTATTATCAGTATGCTCCATGACATAATGTAGCGACCCCAAATTTTGGCCTATTCCACCCTTCTATGTAAGAGGGGTGCTGCGCTGGTTTTGTTAAAACAGATGGCCGTTTTCTTAATCATAGTTTTTCTCCACAGTTAGAAAGTATCTCCTAACCCAGATAGCAATGAGATTTCCTTCTGTACCGCATGTAGAGTAGTTGAATCCCTATTGCTCTTCACGCCCTTGCCATCCTAGATGAGTTGAAAGCGTGGGGGTGTTTATCCCTGTGGCCACTTTCCGGCCTCCCTAACCCTCTATTCTGTGCTTGGATGAGAGTATTTAAGCGGTCAATTCAGATGCTCTAGGAGAGCTGATGTATGTGAATATATCAGTGCTTTTTTTGACTGCCAGAAAACCTCCAGAGGTGGAGGTGGCTCATGTGGCCAAACCACGGTTACTTCTCCTGAGGATGACCCAGGGATAGTCTGGAGGATACCCCTTCCCCCAAGTTATGTCTCGCAAGGTGGCTAATAAACAAATCAGGCGTATTTTCTGTTACTTGTGAAGATTCAGTTGGGCTTTCATGTGGTATCTGTGGAGGCTCGCTTAGACATGAGAGGCAGCCAGGAACTTTATGAGCTTGCAGGTCGCCTAAGATTTGGATCTAAATATTGGTGTCAGGTCTTTAATATTGAGTGCATCACCCTTGATGACATGTTATGTGGTGCGATTCCCCATAACAATCTCAGTTCATGGGTATGGGTTCTGTGATTGGTTCACTTCTGTGCCAGACAAGTTGTTATCCATTACCCTTGGGGTTGGGTGGTGGTGGTGACAACAAGTTAGTATTGATTGGAGCCCAACATTTTGTCATTTGTAGATCTGCACGCATATGAGAATTTTCCACTTATTGATACCTTTTCCCCTGCTGGAGCGGTGGGGTTGATTGCTTCACATCCTTCTGCCACAAAATTGCCGCTGGATTTCATTTCCAGATAGGTCTGTAACATGACATTTTCATATATGGAGGCCAACCATCTTCCCTCCCATTCTGAGTATGATCTGGCCTTCCACCTAAAAGTAAGTGTAAGCAACATCAGCAGACCCTGTACCCTTATACAGAGCATAAGGTAAGGCCCAGGAGGTGTGGTTAAATGATATGCACATGAAATGGCAGGCGTTTAAACCACCTCGCTGATTGCTGCTCCCATAGTTTTTGCTTAAAAGGCTGACATCACATTGCGCCATTGCATTGACTATGGGCACTAAATTAAAGTTTGCTGTTTATAATCCCTATCTCCTTCCTCTCAAGAAGCAATATATGCCAAGTGATTGTAAAATCTTGGGTATTTTCAAAAATTTTGATCTAATTAATGCTTTTAACCAGATTTGGGTGGTGGAAGGCCAGGATTGGCTTATGTCAGTTTGTACTATAAGAGGGATCTCTTTGAGCTTCGCGTGATGTCTTTTAGTTGAAAAATGCCCCCAGCCACATTCCAACGGATGGTCAATGATATACTTAGAAATCTTCAGTTCCCTGTGTGGTAACATATATTGACAATATCCTTGTGCATTCCCACTTCTGAGCAGCATGAGAAGGACTTGGAGGCGGTGCTGGCTGCATTGCACAAAAACAACCTCTAAGTAGAGCTCCCTCAATGTGTGAGTTCTTTAGGGAGGAGGTTACCTTTCTATGTAACTTGGTCCTGAAAGATGGCTATGTGACTCCACCCACCAAGCTTGAGGCAATCTTAATGAGGCCTTCCTCTACCACCTAGAAGCAGTTGCAGAGGTTCTTTGGTACACTAATTTTTTTTTAAAAATTAACATCAGTCTCTTGAAGCTGATCTTAACACTGCATCTATTGACGGGGAATAATGTTCTGTTCTGATTTATGGAGGAGTGACAACCGGCGTTTGATGCCATCAAGGAGGCATTCATGATTCCACCCATTCTCTGACGTGTGTATTTCACCACGCCTTTTATTGTAGCATTTGACGCCTTGTTGGCTGCTGTGAGGGCGGTGCTCCTTCAAGAGCATGATGGGGTAAAACATCCAGCTGCATACCTTTTGCAAAAGTTTGCTTTTTCTAAGAAATATTGGACCATCTTTGATAAAGAGTTGGCTGTTGTGGCGTGGTCACTGACTCATTTAGTGGTAGCTTCTGCAGAGGTCACCCCACGAGGTGATTGTGTGGATGGATCATTTTGGCTCTGATGTAATTCCAAAAACCCCAGAAGTTGGCACACCAGCAGGCTCAGATGTTCAAAGATTTATGAGGCTTTTATTATAAGTATGATATTGTAAAGAGAGCATTAAATTTGTTCCTGATCTGCTGAGTCACAACCCTTCTCTGAGTTCAATGGATGAGGAGACGCAAGTGTTGACAATGGTAATTTCTTCCATCCAATTTCACACCATTAATAGTCAAGAAATTATCCACCGGCGCATCAAGTCAATTTACTTGTGTGCCAGCTCTCATCATTTTTTCTGAGCATCAACTTGCTCAATACATTGAGGCGATGGACACCGCCGGCCTCATTAATGAAGAAAACCCCCAACTATACCTCCTTATGCCCCATGTTGCTGATGCTCCCACCCCGATGCTGTCCGCCATGGTCCGCCAGCTAATGCGGGCGCCAGACAAAAGTTTCCTCAAAGCCTCCTCGCCATCTGATATGGCTTCCTAGGCTGATAACCTAGGGGCTATATTAGGAATTTTTAATTTATATTAATCTCTTTGTTTGGCCCATATGCGAATAAAGATGCGTGGCGGCTCCCCCTTTTGGGTTGGGCACCACTAGTACTAAAAAGATAATCAAGAAATTATTAAACTAGGTGAGAAATGTGCCATTGGTATATCAGGTGCTGGCGGATCAGAACACTCTATGTGAAGAGGTTTGAGCTGTTTGACCAGTTGGGCGCGCTGAGCCACAAGTGTTTCATAACTCAGTAACAAAGGGCCAGATTAAGTTCCAGGGCCAGGTGTGGGTGCCTCCACAATTTCTGGGAGGAAGTAATCTCCACTCATCATGATCCCCTGGTGGTGGGTCACCCTGGACACAAAAATGCCTTGACCTGATCAAGTGAACAACTTAACTGGCCAGGCATCTCTAATGAAGTGATGGAGTGGATCACCAATTGAATGACATGTGTACTCTATAAATCAGAATGATTGTGTCAGAATGGTCTCCTGCATTCCTTGAAGCAGGATCAGAGTCTATAGACCTTGGTATCCATTGACTTCATTGTTGAGGTTCCCTGTTCCAATGGGTTTAATACAATTGTGATGGTCTTGGACCACTTTACGAAATTCTCTCTTTAAACCTTGTATGCTTGCTATTACCTTAAAAGAGATGACTCAACTTTTTGGCCACCATGTTACTCATTGTTTAATATACCTCAGGAGATAGTAAGTGATTGGGGGCCGCAGTTTATTGATCGTTTTTGGACCGCTATGTTGACTATCTTAGAGATCCAGACCTGCTGGCCCATGGCGTACCATCCTTAGTCGATGGTCAGAAGTAACAGGTTAACTAGATCCTCAAACAGTAACTCCACTACTATGCCTTTGCTGCGCAGGATACCTGGGTTGATGATCTTCCCATGGTGTAGTTTGTGTACAGCAAACCACTCATTTGTAAACAAGGTTCTCTCCCTACAAAGCTACCCTGAGGTATACCCCTCATCACGATTAGTCCTTGTCCCCCAAAGTACCTGCCATGTAAGAGCAGCTGCAGTGGATATGGAGTGCCAATCTTTGGTTCAAGAGCACCTGACGAAGGCAATAAGTGATTACAAGTGGTTTATGGATTGCAAACGCCTTACCGCCAAATAAATTAAGATGGGGCACAAGTGATGCATGATATGTGACACTTGCGTTTATAGGTGCCCTCACAAAAAGTTTTTAATTAAGCGTTCTGGTCCTCACATGGTGGAGGATGATTTGAGTAATGGGGCCATCTGTTTGGCCCTTCCCATGTAATAGAAGCAGCACCCACTCTTTCATACTTACCAGTTGTCCCAATTTAAAAGGGATGGCGTCTGATAAACCAGAGCCAAGGGTGATTAATGGCTTGTCAGAAGCTGCAGTGGATGCCATTCTGGAGTTACGGTATAACGCCACTTGGTGCAATACTTAATTCTTGGAAGGGGTTTTTTCCTACGAAAAAAGCTTAATAAGTGCCTGCAATAGTGCTAATTGCCACAAATTGGTGGAGGCCTTCCAATTATTCATCTGAGTACTTTTTGGCCCCCTCAGAAGTTTTCTGCCGTCTTGGCGTTAAAGTTACTCAAGGCACACAAGAGTGTAGCGCTGGCCCAATTTCTGGTGGGGCTCCCCTGGTTCAACAAGGGAAGGGAAATGTAAGCCCTGATGAACTATCATTGCAACTTAATTAGGAGGAATACAATTTAGAACTAAGAAGAGGCATAAGCTAGCGGCTGTCCCTCTTGTCACCTTGGGCAATTTGACCCATTTGGTGGAAGAGAAATTGGTAATGGCATACCCTCTCAAAATCATGCTTCTTCTTCCCCAGTTAACCACCCAAGGGTTGGTGGGGAAAGTTTGGATAGTGTCAGGAAGTGGCGGTGACCAGAAGCCATTACCAGCAGAAGTTTGGTGTTGATCTTCCACAAGAGGGTCCTACCACTAGTTCAAGTTCTGCTGGGAAGAGTGAGTCAAATTGACAAAAAGAACTTAATAGAGTTAGTTTTGAGTTTTAAGATTCCCATCTGCCATTTTCCTCAGCAATAGTACAAGCAACCTCATACTCAACAAGTACAGGCGTGGTAAGCCCTTTCCCTACACAATGGAGATGGCCATATGCGTCCTGGCCATGGGCGCAACCTGATGTCCACTGGAGGTGTCATCATCATCGTTCCAAGTAAATTATGGTGGAATGAATATTATCACTAGCAAATTAGTGCCAATATGACTGGGCAGGTTAGATCTGAGTTAGTATTTGAAATTTTTTAGAATGTTGATCCGCTGGGACTGAATAAAGAAATATTCTTAACATTTTTTTTAGTACTAGATGGTCGAAATATTCTCAACATTAGTGCTTTTTGTTTCATTTCCCCATTCAGTGAACATATAGGGAAGCAGTCCTCAACACATATCACTGTCATTCCTTTTTCCCTTTTTGCCATTTTAGTTAAAATACAATTTCTAAAAATTCAAGTTTATTTGGGAATTTAAGAGTTATCCAGGATATTTTGTTGTAATGCTATTCATTTTTGTGAATCTTGAAAAATCCTTAGACTGCCTTCTCCTGTTCCAATTATCAATATGATGGCTGTACCTGAGTATTATGGCTGGTGTTCTATGTTCAACAAACTGAGGTTCTAGGCCAATCTTATTGTTATCATCATGTTCCATAACACTGAGAAGAAAAAAATCTTACATGTGTTATTTTACTACAACTTCCAATAAGGTCAGTGAAAAGCGCTAAAAAAACTTTTCAAAATGCCTGTTTTCATCTTTAGTTATCATAGTTGAGTTGCGTCATAATTTTTATAGATAACATGTGTTTTAAGAACTTCTTTTTTCTACACTTAGAGTATTTGAAGTGATATTATGTGTCTTGTGCAAAATCAATTAAACAACAAACCAAATAATTGTCAGACTCATAGTTGCAGATGGAATACTGGGTAATTTCTTATACACAAAGGATATGATCTCAGCCATAAGTAGAATGCTACAACCATATATGATATCATAAAATAAATGAGTTCTACGGGTTTAATTTAGGGTTTTAGGTTATCATTATTAATTCATCTATATTTTGTATAGATAGCTATACCATTGTATAATTTTTTAAAAAAGTGACGTAATTTTAGTTTTGAATTAAAGTGTGAGAAGCTTTAATATGTATTAAAGGTTATAGTAATGAACCTGGATCTTTAGTACACTGTCTTTGATCACCCATTTATTGATCAGTTAGTAACTTCTTCTTTATGGATATAAAGCAGAGCTTTTAAAAGAAAAATTATAGAACCTTCTGTTACTACTGGTAGCTGAGCCCTGATAAAAAAATAAAGTGACTATACAACAATGGATTTTAATGTTTACACAATATATATATATATATATATAAATTATTGAGTCTATGTAATTGATACATTTGTATTGTCGCTTACCATAGTTTGTTACGGTGATCATATAATCTTTAAAAAATTGAATGTCACTTAGCATGGTAAATTAGAGAGTTCAAGTTTGTGACCAAGAAGTGTTACATCTTTCTGAAACATCTTATCAAAATAGAGAGTATTTTGTCCAGGATACTAATTGTGGCTGCATTTAGTTCTTAAAAAGCAATTATATGAAAAATGTGTTAGTCTGAAATATACAGATAAAAACAAAAAATTAGACAGAATTTATGACCAAAATTTATAATAAACAAAGAGTATAGCTAATTAAAATGCATTATAGATAGCAATAATCAAAGTTGTGTTCCACATAGAGATTAATATGAATTTAGATATAATACAAGTACATTGAGCTGCTGGCCATGGCAAGAATTCAATAAATTTTTGCAAGTTAAGTTTTGGTATAAATGGTTTATATGAAATTAGATATGCAAGATATACTAACTAAGTGTAACAAACTTCAGAATAAAAGACCATTTAAGTTCTTGTCATATCAACTTTTACAAAAAAACATTTACACTATGTTTGTGTTGTTAATTTTTGTTATAGGAACGTTACTTGCTATTAGTATATAAAATCAAGGAATTTTTTAGTAATAAGGTATTAGACTAAATTTTTAAGGCGAGAGATATAAAAGCTGGTTCAGAAACCTTTGTTAAATTTATTATGGAGAAAATTATATAGCACATTATTCGTCAATTTTACTCTTAAAATCCAGCTCATATACTCCCAGAGGTATAATAAAGCTTAACAAGCCATGGGATTAATGAGGTTCTTATTACATGTTCTCCTGAAGTTGATGGATCAGGTGAAAGGAAAAAATTGATTTTACTTAAATTGTACAAAAAATAGCTTATAGATTGCCGTTTAAAAAATCTATATGTTGATTCTGCAGCTTTTAGGTATACCATTATATACTAGTTAGTGGAAAAATCACCCTTCTAAAATCCTGTATTACAAAAACCAGATTTACTTCCTCTGTTGCATTCTATTATATCTGAGGAAGAATAATGCCATTTTCAATTATCTCAAAAGTTTAGTAAGATGTTGATACATAATAATATAGGAGCTATGAAGCAACTTTGGTATATAAGATTAACCAAAAAAACTAATGTCAATTATTATGGTAAGCTTCTTCTTTTGTAGTAGAAAAAGGGGATTTTGCTGTGATACTTATTGGTTTAGGAGAAGCCATAATCTTGTAGCTCTATGAGAAGGACCGTTTTGATTTACAAAAAAGGTTAACCTGTATGATATATAGAATTTAGCCAATAGGTGAATTTAACCAGGTGCACAAAAAGCTTAAATCCCTACTACAACCAGCAAACCTGCAATGATAAAAAGCTTAGTAAGTTGATCCAAGATACAGAGAGGATGTTTTGTAATTAACTTGACTTGTTTTTAATTTTTTAGTTGTAAATTTAACTAAAATTAATACTTTTATTATTATTTTTGAGCAATAATTCGTGATATAAAAATGCGTGCACTAGAAGAAAAAGTGATAGTTTACCCTTTATAATCTTTAAGTGCGCCTATAAGCATACCATCACATTTGAGTAAAAATCTAAATCAACTAAGCCTTTTAAGATTTGGTTGATCATTGATCTAGTTTATTTCTTTTTCCTTGACTAGAAGCATTTTTTAATTGTTTATAACCAGATAAAAAACGTGCAAAAGTAACAAAAAAATTAATTAAAACAGATAAATTATAAAAACATATATAATATATATAAGACCTCATGTTACTTTATAATAGTATAGTTGTTTACACGAGGAAAAGTCTTATATAATTTTATAACTTAAATGTTTATTATCGCATAGTTCTTTCTATAAATTATAGAGCGTGGTGGGACTTTTTTTAGCCTACAAGAGTATCAAAAGGAACCATCTAGTACTAAAAAAAAGAGTATCAAAAGGAGGTCTAAGTGTTAATGGAAGCATATTTTTACAGTATGCACCTACAGCCAGGTGTGCACTATTCCCTATCTTTTTTAATTAATGTTCAATTTATGTCACCTATAAATGATTATACCATGCAAAATCTTTCAAGCAAAAGTAAACTCTTTTCATATTCGTTCTTATCTCAGCACTAGCTTGGCTATTAAGATTTCTGGAAAAGCTCTTTTGTGTTATTTTCTATTTTTTTATAACCACTAAGTTATTGAGGTTACATTTTTAAGGTTTACTACAAAAATTTATTGCCATTTAATCAAACTTGCCTTTCATACATCTTTGAGATTGACGCTTGCTGCCTCTATGTAAAATTGGTGAGCGCCGCTTCCTGTGTTTTTAGGCCAATGCTGAAGCACTCAGACTGTATCTGCAAGCCCCCAATCACACCACTTGATTTTTACACCTCAGTACCTTGCTCAACATCTTGTGCTCTCCCAAGGAATGCTTTGTAGCCCCTGGTGGTCGCCCAGAGCAATATGTACTTCAGTTTTTGGGTTAAGTATGGGAATCTCTTCCCCTATGCAAATGCTTAAATTATTAAGTTGGCTTAGGAGGAGTAAAAACGACAGGTTACAATAATTCACGCCCCTTTAAGGCTATTTTGATCTGGTCTTCTCAAGTGAGTCAGGGCTATGGCTGTGTTAACTATGCCACTAATCTATAAAAAAACTCCCATCTCTTCCCAATCACACTCAGCTGCTGGCGGATACCTTTGCTGGCCAATCTGTTGGCCTTCTCAACCATCTTTCCCCTCAACCGACTCTGAAAAGATCTCTTGTTGGTTTAGCCATTAACATCGCTGATCCTGTCCACCGTTTGTGTTTAAATGGGGCAGCCAGACTTGCCAGTTCTCACACCTTTGCAATTATCCGCCTCTTTCACTGGGACACCCATCTACCAATTCACCCAAACTGAAAACTGTTATGCCCCTGACCACCCATTCTGAGCCTTTGTAGAAAACGGCTACACCCTCTTCTCTTTGTGCTGAAGATTAGACCACGTAAAGTTAGTTCCCTTCCCTTGCCGCTGCAGTCTTAGATTTCCTCCCTTTGGCATAAGCCCTGAAAATGGTCTGGTGGGAGTGTTTGTTTGTGTTTAATTCTACCTTACTCTCCCCTGACCACAGGTGCCGCTGTTACAGCACAAGACAATCAACCTCAATTTTTCAAACAATCATGGAGAAGATAACTGCTTTAGCCCTAGTCAAATTACTATGGTCAGAAGTTCAGGGACTAACCACTTCTGTCCTCAGCTAAACAGTTTCCGCTGCTGGTTTTAGTTTATCCATCCCAAACCCATTCAAATCTTTCAAATGGGTGACTGAAGTGACTCAACTTTAAAGTAAGCACTGTCTGATTGGCTTGAATTTCTTGAGCCTCCCAATTCCAATCCTCAGTTCTGCTTCCGCCCTTTCAAGGTCTTTACAACCTTTCTAAAAGCTCTAAACTTGCCACCAAAGAAAGATATGTGCCACCAACGTATCCCTCCACTAATTCCTCCACGTGGCCATAGAACCGCTCAGCACTGGAATTCTTTAACCTAAACTCCTAGCCAAGTTACCCAAGAAGTCCAGGACAAGTCTAAGGAGCTTAAGTTCACTTCAGGCTTCTCATGCGCCAATGACTCCTGACCTTTTTAGTTTAAATCCAATTACCCCTAAACAAATCAATAATTTCAAATTAATTCTTCTGTTCCCTAGAGTTAATTAAGTAAGCTGATTTCCAAATTACCCAGTGCATCAAGGCAATGCATACCACATGCCTCATTAACAATGACAATATACCTTATTTACCCTATTACCACACGCCGCTGATGCCCTTGCTTCTATTCCATCTACTCTATTGCGTGCCTCAAATACACACCAGACAGAGATCCCCTGACCCCCCTTCCTTTTCTAATATGGTCCTTAGCTAACTGCCAAGAGACTTATTATAAGCTTTTTATTTTTGCTTTTATTTGACACTGACAAAAAAATATGTGAACCCCACTGGATTTGGGCCCCACTAATACTAAAAGTTTTTTTCCTAATAGCTTTTAGTAGCTCTCATACTCCTCAACTTCTAGCTCATAATTATATTGCGCCAGATAGTGAATAAAAAATGATATGGTTAATTGATTGGATGTCTCAAGATTCATAGATTTCCAAGGATCAATCTTACTCTAAACTAGAGCAAAGCAAGGTAATACACGTTATTACTTACAGGTTTTATATATGACAGAGTCAGTGTTAATAATGAAGGTTAATTGTAAACATTAAACTGCAGCCCAAGGAGAGATGTAAGAAAAAAAATAAACAATATTAAACAAAGTCACTTTTTTCCTTAGGGCTTAGCTTATAAATCATTTCTTTATAGACTTTCTCTAGACCTGCCCTAGAATAACCCAATAGATTAAGTCTTATGCAGCAGAAAAGGAGCATTGTATAAGAAAACATGTTACTGAATAGGTACATTTACAGAAATCCCAGTTGGTTACTTTGTTTTGATGGTAGTTAAAGCCACATGAATAATGTTCTTATTTTTAAACCTTTTGATACAGATATTTTTACTCATATTGTAAGATAAATAGTCAGATTTAGTTTGAGGTTGATAAAAAAAGTCAACATACTAACATTATCCTGTAAACAAGCAATAGTTATTTAGGAGCCTAGAAATTTTATACTATTCTAGTAATCAGGCAGGAAAATTTGCAAAAAGAGAAAAGTTCTAGATAGCTGGTAAGGCAAACAAACTCCCAGTCAGGTAACTTTAACCCATATCAAACTCATGACAATTTTGTAGAAAGTTTTAAGCTATATTTTTAAACCTAATGAAGCTATAAGCGTTTTATATGCCTATAAGGAGTGACTAGCCTTCACAACAAGAATCTTAATGTTAGATAATATTTTATTAGAAAATTATGACATCTTCATGGGACCTTTCATTTAACTACCAAAAGTCATTAAAAACTTAATATTATTAAGCAATTGATTCTGGTAGTAATTAAAAGGTAGAAATCATAGTTATAAGTGTAGAATCTAAGTATGGTTAAGTGGCGGATTTACCTAGTAATGATGCTGACAAATTCGTGCACATATTAATTCAATTTTAATTTTTTGAAGCAGGCCTGATGAAGCACTTTTGAGGCTTTTGAGAAGCCATATTTGATTAATTATGGTAAAAGTACATAAACTAATTAACATATGGATATGAAGAAAGTCAAACTTTTTTGAATATTTACTCCATATATAAAAATAATTTTAAATCCAAGTATAATAAAATTAAAGATCTTCTTCACTTAACCTTCTAATGGGTAAAGTATATCTATTATATGGAATGTTTTAGTTAATGTTTGAGAAAATAGTGCACAACATATGGACATAATTCAATAATCCTCCTAATATAATTCACTCTATGGGTAAAAGCCTTAGCATATGACTTTATATATGATCTATGTATAGCATAGCACTGTAGCAAGATAATGTAGAGATCTAGAAGCTTAATAAATTGATATTATATGTGTGTTACTTCCTTTTTATATTAAACTAGCCAGTGTTGATTATGTGCTGTATTTCTTTTACTAGTATCTTAAAAACTAAAAACATTGTATGTAGTATGATTTTGCTTAACACCTCTTTTTTCTTAATGGTATTCTATGCTAATTTTCTGAAACTAAATACTTAAATTACTTTATGAGCTATATGCATTTAGAAGTAATACTTGCTTTTTAGTTGAGTACTAAAGCTTAAGTGATATAGTGATGGATAAAGGGAACAAGTGGCAGCTCAAAAATTAGATGATATATGGTATAAATCTTTTTAAGTAACATAAAGCAATATTTTAGTATAAAAAATATATATAGTCAGGTTCCTACAATATTTATATTTTTTAGTAGATTCTGTCTTTATGAATTAGTAAGTTCTCTCTTCATTTGAACCACCTTATTGCCTATATGTCGCTAGTTTGAAAATAGTATTTATTTTACAATCCTTTTGACACATGTGGAAACCTTCTGCATTCAACATTGTAAAAGTTTATGAAAGCAGAAAACACTTCTCTTGTTTTTTAAAGAATCAAGAGATTAGAAATTCTTTTCAACTTACCTTATAGTAACCATAAATGTAAATTGTTATCTTATTTATATAAAAAAGGGCGTATTTACCTTGAAATATGCTATATAATTTATAGTTTTATTTAACTGAGGTAAGCTTACCAGGGGACAGACATTAACAAATATATGTGAAACTAAGATAATAACTAAGAAATATAAAAATTGGGCACCCCAGGGTACTCAAGTTACCCCTGTTGCCAGCAGGACTGCCAGGTATGAGGGGTTGGTGCACTACTCCGAGGGGGTTTCCCCTGCTATGGAGCAGGTGTGAAGGAAAGGGTCTGTGTGGAGGAACCATAGTGGGAACCATGATTCTATGAGCGCTTTTTGTCTTGGTCTCATATATCCATAGAACCAGGCTTGGAAGTGCTCTAGTAAGTGGACATGGAATCTGTTAATAATCCCATGAATGGTTGGGACCGTGCCCTTGAACGCATCTAATGCAATTGTGTGTACTGTCCACATTGCAATGGGTATTATTAGGGAGCGGAGTGTAGATGGGATTGGTGACTTGATCTGGAGCGTGAAGATACTCTTTGATATCGAGAATTCCTGTTCGTTTTGAATCTTGAGCAGGCGTGCAACTTCCGGCCATATAGCTTTGTTTGGGGGGCATGTTTCTAGGCGATGATGTAGGGATCTCTCCCCTCCACATACTGCACATGTTTTGTGGAGGGAGTTGGAGCAGTCCGCCATCCTATAGGTCCTTCTCAAACAGCGCCAACCGTTTGCTCTTATCCTTGGTTGTAGGAGTGGGTGGTGTGTCATTTTCCACATTGCTTTCTGTGTGATTAAATCATAGGGAATGTCCAACATATCTAGGTATTCTATCCTAGCTATGCTTGGGGTTGTTGCAAGCATATCCCTCTGGGGGTGGTTTTCTGGGTTTCTTAACTTGAGTTGGGGGCTGGGTCGTCCCCTTCCCTGTATAGTACCCATGTTCTCTATGGTCCATCCCATATGGCGGATAGTTCAGAGGATATGTTTGAAATGAGGGGAGGTTCCATGTGGACCCGTTGCAGTAGGGTGCTTGGCAAGGTATGAAAGTAGTCTGGGTGGACTATGTGGGTTGGTTAATTTGAGCGCCTGTGCAAAGTTAGTCCTTGCTGCTTTGAACCAATGTTGTTGCGGGAGGTCTGGAGCAAGGATTTCCCTTATCCAGGTACCTAGGATGTGATTGGCATGGCTCTCAAAATCTATTAGTCCCATGCCTCCGCTTGAGCGTGGGCCAAATAGTGTTTCCATCCATATAGGAGGGTGAGAGCCAGTCCACAGCCAGCCCTAGATAAGCGCGCGAATTGAAGTTATAAAGGTAGGTGAGAAGGCTATCGCATGGGCCTGGTACCACAGTATTGGGAGGATGAGCGAGTTAGCAACTGTAACTCGTCCTGTTAGTCCAGGGGTTCTTCCCTTGAGAGAGGCGACGCGTTTGGATACCCGTTGTAACAGGTTACTTTCCATTGTCTCATTAGCATATCCCCTGATTCTAGCCAGATTCCAAGGTGTCAAACAGGAGTGGTGGTGGGAGGTGTTACAAAGGGTCATATAATTGGGTTTTTTCTTCGAGTGTTGGTGTGAGGTTCTGATGTTGTGGCCCAATTGTTTGTGTATTTGCCTAAGAGGATGATTTCTGTCTTCCTTTTGTTGAGCGAATGCATTGCTCACCTTGGAGTATTCCTCTAGAGTGTGTTCCAGCTGTCGGGCATCTTCATTGTTTGCTATACCTGCTATGCAGTCATCTGCAAAGGCCAGTATCTTGACTGTTGGTTGTTCTTGTGCGGTTATCCCCATGAGAAATGAGTCAGTTACTCGGAGGAGCGGGTCAAAGCTGAAATTGTTTAGCAGTGGGCTGAGGGGATCCCCTTGTTTGAGCCCTCTGTGTGGTTTAATCTTGTTTGTTAGGAATCCAGGGCCGCATACAGCCATAGTTGCAGATTCTGTTAGAAGCATCGCCCATTTTATGAATCTTGGTGGGAGCTTGAAGGCATGTAGACATTCTTTTAGGTATGGCCAGCTAACACGGTCATACGCCTTTTCCTGATCCAAGAAGACCAGGGCACCAGTTGCTTTGGATTGGCAAATATTTGCAACAGGGTGAATGTTGTTCCATATTGAACGCCCTGGTATAAACCCAAACTGGTTGGGTGATAGGACGTCAGATGCAATTGCGCCTAATCTAGCTGCTAAAATTTTGTTAGAATTTTTGTGTCAGTGTTGGAGAGTGCAAAAGGCGCCAGTTGGCCAGGTACAACTTGTCACCCTTTTTATACAAGGTTATAACGTAGGATTCTTGGCCTCCTGGTAATAGGCATGTTTCCAACAAACTATGGTTCATTGACGCCAATAGGAGGGGGGCGATTTGTTGAAAATATTTTTTGTAAAATTCGTAGGTTATCCCATCAGGCCCTGGGCATTTCCTACGTGGTGCACCGCGAATTGTTTCCCAAAGCTCCTCCCATGTGATAAGGGATAGTATATTGTAGTTTGGTCGTGTACTTTGTATCTTGGCAGTTTGAATAAATTCTTTAATTTTTTTTGGATCTGTTGACATATCATGATATAATTCGGTGTAATAGCGGTGTACTTCCGCCTTGACCTCCTCAGGGTCAGTTGCCACAGTGCCATTGGTCTTGCGGACCTGTGTGCACGTGGGCTGGTTTCTGCGGGAGTGGAATTGGCGGAAAAAGTATGTTGAACAGGTTTTGCCTTCCTTTATGAACTTACCTTTGTTCAATACTTTGATTCTGTGTTAGTGTTCAATGATGAGATTGTTATGTTGGGCTGAAATTTCTGCCCATTTGCGTCCCCAATTAGGGCTATAGCCAGATCTCGGAGTATTTATTTCCAGGTGGTCTAGTTCTGCCAAGGTACGCTTGATTGTGGCTGTGTCCGCGGTGTACTTGCGTGATGCAATATGTCGGGTTTTGTTGATTAATCTTTTTTGAAATTTTCCCATGTTCTGATGGGATCCAAAGTGAATGGGGCTGTGAATTCTGGGTTTGTAGCCTTGTTTTCAACCCAGTCAGATATCTCAGGCATCTTATATTTTCTGGGTGAAGCTTTTCCAAGGTGACACCTGTGTGTGGGATTGGGTTGGCGCTAACTGCACTGTAACTAATCGGTGATCAGAAAAATTGATCTTTTTTGTTGTAAATTTAAAGATTCTTGAGTAATGGATTGTGGGATGAGGATGTGGTCAATACGACTCATTGATATGAGCAGTCCCTCACATATGTTGGGTCTTGTCATATGGGGAAGGATTGGTGAATTGGGAGGAAGATCATCCTGTAAGCCAAGAGATGCCTTCATTGTGCAATATTCAATGTGTCCAGGTGGGTATCCCCTGGGATTAGGCCATCAATCTGTACTGGGGTTATCCCAGCAGTTGAAATCACCTAACATGATGATATCTGGTGGGAGGGTGAGGGTAGAAATTTTTCAAAATTTTTTCTCTCAGTTGCAGTGCATGGTGCATAGATACATGCTAATGAAATTATTTCATCTTGGCATGTGATTGTTGCTACCAGGACTTGACCGTGCAAGTGTGATGATGAATTTGTAATTTTAAATTCTTTTTTGTTTTGGACTATCACCCCACAGTGAGATGTCCATACTGTTTGTGATGGTGCGACCCTGGTTGACCAGGATTCTTCTTCCCCTTGTAGGAAGTGGGTTTCTTGGATGGCCAAGATGTCTACAAGAGGTTTTTGCAGGAATGACAGCTTTTTGGCTTGGGACGTATGAGCCCTGGCTCCCGCGATATTTAACATCCCTATTGACACTGAGGTGCCCGTGGCGCCTCAGGAGCAGTTGGGAGGACCCTCTGGTCCTATCCCACCGCGGCTCATTTTGGCCATGCTCCGCATCTGTACTCCAACTCTTTCACTGCCATTGTTGGTTCCCTTGATCTGACCCAATGATTCAAGGGAATTGCAGTTTTGCATTTGCATCAACTTTTCCTGCACAGGTCTCATGTTGATTTGATGCGGGTTGTTGATTGGATTTTATATTTTTGAGGTTCAACTTTATTGCATTGTGCACCGCATTTTCACCCAAATTGCAGTTGCATTGTTCCTCAGTATGTGCATGACTGATGACGCTTTGTGGCTCAGTCTGGTTACTGTGAAAATTTTCGACCTGGGCATATTGTTCTGATTGGTTGGTTTGGTGAATATCTGAAATATCCTCCTGAATTTGTCTGTGGTTAATGGCGGATTCTGCGTGTGCCGCTGCTTCAGCTGCTGCTCTCTTGCGGGCTTTTTGTGCTGCTTTACGCTGTTTACTTGTAACTGGGTCCACGATGGAGTATAGTTCATCTTCACCCTAGCAGAATGGGTGGTGGCCATCAGTCATTTTGGTGAAGTTTTTATTATCTTCGTCCATAGCTTCTTCACAAAAATCATTTTCCATTAAGCCCTCTTTTACAGGGCATGCATGTTCCTTGTGGCCAAGTGAGCCACAGTGGTTGCAAATGGGTGGTGCACGTTCCAGTGTAACTCAGAATGCAGCTGACTGGCCCCCATCTGCAAAGTGAAATTCTGCTGTGCAGGGAATTCTGGATAAATCCTCTTTCATTTCTGGGAAGGGGTTGATTACAGCATCAGCTTTGCCCGTGCACAGGTCAGGCATTAAGTGAAATTGCTGTAATTCAAGTTGTTGGATTTCTCCATAGGCCATGAGACCTTTGCGGAGCTCCTCCTTGAATACCTTATGAGGAAGTTTGGTGGGGAGCGAGTCAAAGGAGATGAACAAAGTTTTTTCTTTGTTCCATCTGGTGCGCGCGGTGCACACAATTTTTTTGCCCTCAGGAAAGGCAATTTCCATGCAGATTTTTGCTGCGGCATCAGCTTCATTGGCTGTTTCAAAACCAATATTGATCCAGCTGCATCCCATGTTGTTGGTGGCTACGTACACCGCGTGAGGGAAAAGTGAGGGCTGTGCCTCACATGTTTTCTCCCACAGGGTTGGTGAC